>PVKU01000369.1:92670-132256 GCA_004027475.1 Anoura caudifer | reverse complement strand
CAGCAGGAGCCAAGGCTGCTAGCAGCCAGCAAACATCTGTCTAACTCACAGTCCCTCAGACAAGAGAGCACCTTCTCCACTGACGGGTCCGGCTCATGCCAAGGGCCCATCTCGGACCAACCACTCTGAGCAGAGTGTGAGGGACAACAACTGGCCCAGACTAGTTTGTGCAAACAATTAATGACACCTTCACTTCCACAGTCCCCAGAATGCAGGTGTTAAAAAAGGAACGGATAGAGGTGTCAGACAAGACAATGGACACAATGGAGAAGATGTGGGGGGAAGGGAGCTCCTGAAAAAAGGTAAGAAAGGTTTAGCTGCTATTATTACACCAGCCACTGGCTGTCCACTACCTCCTTGACCCCTTTTTTTCCTCAAAAAAATATATTTAAAGGCAATTTCATATGCCTTGTGCATGGCTCTGCTTATAACCCCCCTCACCTGGCCCTGAAGATGAACAAATGGGCCACCATAGCCTTTCCCATCCCTCATGATCTTGCACCAACAAAGAAGATAGAGACAAGGGTAACCTCTGGGCTACGTCATCAGAACAGCAAAAGTGTCACTGACTACCAATAAGCAGTGGTGAAGGGCAAAGCCATGGGGGCTGGGCTACCAGAAGCAAGGGCTCCTGGGACAGGTAAACACAGCCCTGAGGACTTGCCCATTAACACACCACAACTTGCCTCTGAAATCTACCTATTTCTGGCCCTGAGAACCCAAGCTTGTTCCTGTTTCTGGCTTGGCCCAGCCCCACACCCACCTCTTGCAACTCCATCCTGCAGATGCACTGCTTCATCTTTGCCTTAGCTTGGATCAAATACCAGCTTGAAGAAATGTCAGGAACTCTGGTAATGACCTCGCCCCTGCCTGCCCCCCCCCCAGATTTTTTCTGCCCCCTCACCCTGCTCTCCTCCTCCACCACACTCCTCCTCCCCACTCCCCGTCGAAGTTTTAGCAGGATCTAACCTACTTTTTATGCTTTGCCAAGCGTGGAATCAAAATAGAAGATGTGCCACACTCCACCGCACGTAGGTCCCATTTTCTCCAGTGGTCCCAAGGAAAATCACATGATTTCGAATCCTTCCCAAGCCCCCTACTCTCCATCACCCATTAGGGATTTTAACCTCCATAGATCTATGGACACCTTTATATAAGCCAGTGACTTTTCAGCCTGGGCCAGTTAGCGCACACTCTAAAAGTGTAACTTGCTGTTACATGCTTCTAATGTTAGCTTCTTAAAACTTCCAAATAATACTTCGACTATTCTGAGACTTTCCAGCTATGACCCTGTTACTCCAATCTGTACCCTTAAAACTTTGTTTTCCCAGCTGAGGCAAACGGACTAGTCTATGTTCAGATGAAAGCTCTTCTCACCACTTTGATCATTGCAGCTGGATTGATTTAATATTCATCGATAACTGCTAAATTTCTTGAAAAATAGCTAGTTGGAAAAAGCATGGAAAGTACCTTTTAATCAACTGAATAAGAAACTAAACACTCCCAAGTTCTCATAACCCTGGTGAGGAATTACAATGAATGAAGAGATGTTATATTAATTAAATTCTTGGAATGCATCCATAATGCTTAATGGAAATGGAAGCCTTAGGAGGCCTTAAATGCCTGGGAAACACACATCAGGTCATTTAAATCCCTAAAAATCACCCACATCTACCAAGGAATCTATTTAAATCCAATCATTTATGTCATACAAAAATAAAGACTTAGATTTTAAAAAATGGAAAAAGATGGGAAATAAACTTTATTTTGTTTCCACACATCATTTTATTTATTTTCTGATTTGGTTCTACATAATTTATTATAATTATTTAGAATTTCTTTCAACCTCCAAGCAGAAAGCTGAGACTGAAGAATTCAAATTCATTCATTCATTCATTCATTTATCAACTTACTTTCATCTACTCACTAATTCCATGAATAGGAAAAAGAAGCCGAAATGCCCTCATTCATGAGTATCCATATGTGCTAGGTCTTTTGCTTAGAGGCTTTATCTGTTTTTATTATTTCCACAGCCACCATATGGACCAAAAATCAAGCTTATTGAATGTCATCTGCATGCCTCACACTGCACCTAATACTGAATGGTTGAATCTCAATGCAACAAATCATACGATAGCATCTTTAGTCTCTTTAATTTACACACGTAGAAACTGAGCCTTAAAGAAATTAGGTTTCCTGTCCACATAGGACCGTAATGGCCACTGATTTTATATTCAAAGCTACTATTTGTTTGTTTTAAGATTTCCAAAGTCATAGCAGATCCTAAGGTGAAAAATAAGCATTGCAAATAAGGTTCCATCCTTTAGGGGGAGAAAAGGCAAAACGCAGTCCTGGATTAATATTAAAATGCACAACCTGCTATACTGACGTGTGGCTTGAAGAACTGGTGACACAAGTGAAACCAAGGGACACCAGGTCTGCACCCAGCAACGTGTTTCACAGGGACGTGGTGAGACAGCAAGGGCCACAACGGAGATGGACCCAACAGGGCTGCGGTCCCTGGGGTGGGCAGCCTGGAGAGAAGGCACACAGGTGCTTCTTCATGGCCTCCTGGCACGTTAGAAAGGATGACAAACTGTTCTCCACCTGAGCAGCAAGAAATGGACACAGATCCTGGGACACGAAAACCCATTATCAAGAAAGGCTGCTTTAAACAGCCACGGTTAAAATCCTTTAAAAAGCTTTCCAACACACACCAAGAAAGTACTAAGCATTTCCAAAATTCCCAAACACACTTTCTGAGGTTCCTCCTTGGGAAAAAAATCTAAAAATCTAGGAGTGAGATCTGCTAAGCATTTCACAGACCACCGGCTCACATGGATCACACACAGACCTAACGGAGGGACAGCATTCCTCTCTCTCTTCAAACAGTGAAAAAGTGATCGTCTTCTCTGTGATCTGAGCCATTCTCACTCTGCTGACGTCAAGGTAAAGGAAGGACGAGAGACTGGGGCCTGAGACCCAGGAGAAACACCCTATGCCATTGTCTTTTCTTTGGCAGGCCAAGGCACCAGCTTCTATTACGCCATTTCCCCAACTTCCAGGCAACTGCTTTTGCAACCCTCCGAACATCCTGCGTCCCTGCTGCAGGCTCTCCTCCTTCGTGTCCACCCAGTGCCTCTCGCAAAGCCTGGCACAGCTCAGCCAAGTGCTACGAGTAAAACAGACAGGCAAATGAAAATTTTGCTGCTAAATTGCCCAGAACTTTTATCCTCAGTAACAGCTCTCCTTAAGAAGTAACATAAAGAATTAAAACAAAGGTAAAGGGTTGCTTTTTTTTTGGGGTGGGGGGTGAGGTGGTGATGGAAGAATGAATAGTTCTATATTCAGGCAGTGGCGGTGGCCACACACATCTGTGTACGGGATAACATTTTTTAGAATGACACACAAACACACCAAGGAGCAGCTGTAAAAACTGGTGAAATATGAATAAAACCTGTATTCCAGGTGATTAGTAGTGCAGTGATGTCAACTCCCCGGGTTTGATCACTGCGCTCTGTTCATACAAAGATGTTACCACCGGGGGAAGCGTGCCCAAAACTCCCTGCGCTAGTCTTTGCAACTTCTACGAGAGTACAGAATTATTTTAAAATAAGTTTTCACAAAGACTAATGGGAAGTTGAAAATTCTAACAAATCAAAGGATACAAACTGTCAGGTTAAACTGTGGGTTCCAGCAATTATGGATCTGTGAGAAAGACACCAAATTGCACCTTTTCCTCTCTGACGCTTAATTACCCTTTAGATCAGTGGTTTTCAAAAGAAGTCATGCATGTCACATGTGTAATTTAAATATCCTAGTAGCTGTGTCAAAAAATAAAAAAAGGTGAAAAGAAACTGGTAAAATTACTTTTAAAAATATTTGACTTAAAATGGTATTTCTAAAATGTCATGGCAACATGAAATCAATATAAAAACATTAGTAAAATATTTTACATTGTTTATGATGAGTCTTCAACATCCAACAGGTACTTCGTTTCCCGCCTACAGAGCATCTCAGTCTGGACTAGCCACCTTTCAAGTGCTCCCTGGCCACATGTGGCCAGGGCGGCCATCCTGGGCAGGGCGACTCTGAACACCACCTGCAAGTTACTGTTAGACGTCACTCTGAGCTGTTTTCATAAATGCATTTTATTTCTTTTGGATGAATGCATATCTCCAGCACTTTATGCTTACTTCACACTGGCAACGTAATTCACTTGAGGATAATATATCTAAAAGGAGTGCAGTCTACTAATGAGCTTCCCAAGGTAAAATTATTTTTAAACAAACAAATAAAAAAGCAAAAATCACAGCTCAACTTGAAAATGTTGTGTGGCTTTGAAGATTTCTCTGCATTGTGGGGCATTCCTGGGCACTGCAGTGAACCCTATATATCCAGATCCTCACTAAGTGAGGACAGAGTCTCATTGATTTTAAAGGGTTTGGGCAGAGAGGGCAGGGAGGTCTGTGGTGCCTTCCCGGGCCCCTCCCGATTCAAAGTGGCATTAAAAATAGAATACAAGTTAAATAACTACAAAAAGCCTTGGAGTGAGTGCAAAAGAAAGGCTCTAGGGCCATTCTCTGACATTTCCGCTCTCTGCCTCCATCTATGCTTGCGGTGGGTCCACAGCCTCCCGGCCCTGGGAGGTACACATGGCCAGGAGGCTTGCTTTGGCCAGTGGGACATGAGCAGGTGCGGCGGCATCACTTCTGAGCACACGGTGGCGGAGGCAGTGCAGGGACCAGCACGCCTTCTCTTCCTCTGCCACACATCCCGCCATGCAAGCTGCTGTCGGTCTGGGCGGCTGAGCGAGGTCCCCATCTAACGCAGCCCTCCAAGCAACTCATGATGCAGCCGTAGTTTGGGCAAGAAATAAACCTTTGTGGTTTTAGGCCCCAGAGATTCTGAGGTTGGCTGTTATCACAGCATAGTTTAGCCCATCCTAACCGGTAATTCAGTTGTTGATTCCATACGTGTGACATCGACTATTCTGTCCAGGGTATCTCCCTGAATATTACGGCTTATCACATCTGCTATATAACCCAGGCTTGGTTTTACAGTGGTTTCATTACCAACCATAAAAACTGTAACAGTGGAACTGTATAAACAAACCAAACAGTATTTTTCCTGTAAAACATGAATGTAATATAAATATTTGTCTTTGCCTTCTCTCAGCATCTGTAATGAGAGCAGAAAATTCATGCCATATGTTTATAGTACGAGGGGGGAAGAAAATAGATGTCAACGATTCATCTATGTGGGTGCCGGCTAGGCTGTTTAATATTTTTCACTTATCCATTTTCTCTTGCGTATAAATTCTCCACAAATCATAAAAACCTTGCCATGGCCAGTTACCATATTCACAACTGTTTCTACAGAAGGGTCCTTGCTGAGGGGATGAACGTGGTGCTGTGAAGTCAGTTTCCACAACAAGATGAGAAACCATGCAGGGAATGGCCACCTTAGACTAAGGCCTCTCCCAGCCCAGCTCGACAAATTTAAATACGAAACCACTTCTCTGCAGACTTCAAAAGACCTATCATACCTCTAGCTGGAAGCACCTCTGAACATTTGGGATCCTGACAGCTGATGCCTTTTTTTTTTTCTCCTGTCCTCACAGGGAGAAGCACTGAGCACGTTAAGTGGCTTCTGCCTTCTGTAGGACCTTACGATGCGGTGGGAGGAAGTGTTATTGCTACCGCCGAGGTCTGTGCCAAGCACAGACTCCAACTTCACACGCAGGGAGCAACGGGGGATGTTTTCATTTCAGAGCTGTGATGGAGTCCTTGATGTGAAGTTGCTGAAGCCTGCCCAAAGTGTTTGTGCAGCCTTTTAGGATGTGAGCCGAGAGGCACAGAGAGTGATTCAATTTTCTCCAAATTGGCTCACGGACCAGAGGTTTCTGGAAACTGTCACTATCCTATAAAATCCAACACGACAGCAAGGAACCTTTGTTTGAGCATGAAGCAAACTGACCCAGCTAAGGCTCTGTCTGGCACTGACGAGGCAGCCCCTCGTGGGCAGAAGAGTTGCTGGTGGGAAGAGGGGACGGTTGGAGCTCCTTGATGGGTGAGGACCCAAGACATGCCAAGACATGTGCAGCACGAACGGTAACACTAGAAGCTTTCAGTGCAGAGAGCAGCACTTGGCAGGTGTTCCTGAGCGTGGGCCACAAGCTGGGCCCTGTTATCTCTAATCCTGACAAGCATCCTGTGAGGGAGGGATACAATACCCCCATCTTCCACAGTCAGATCAAGAGAGGCACACGGAAGAGCACTGGGCTGAGTCCGCACACTGCTGTGAGATGACAGAGCCAGGATTTCAACCGATGTCAGGCTAGTTCCAAAATCTGTGCTCGCAACCACTAACTAGAAGGTTGAAGTCAAAGAAAAAAACCTCCATGCCTCTGACCAGCTGGTCCTACACAATCCCAAAGCGATGAGGAACCAGGCATTGCGTGTGCTCCTGCCCAAGTGTCACTGAGCTCAGGCCGTGAGTCAGGTGTTGCGCTCCTCCTCCCCACCAGACGCAATATGCACATGCCTTGCAGGTGTTGGTATTATTATTATTACTATTATTAACTTACATGTCTGTTGCTGCACCTAGACTCCTTGAGTGCAAGTACAAGGACAATACCATGTACCCACATATACACAGAGTCTGGTGGGGTACCTGGTATATAGTATCAATAAATGTTTGTTGATCAAGGAGACCACTGATAAACAATATGTAATGTGATCGGCGCTGTGATAGATACGTATTTAAAAGCCAAAATGGGGACTATCAGCTCCATGGAGGCAGGAACCTTTGCTTTCTTAGTCACTGCCATGTCTCCAAAGCCTCACTCGAAGAAAAGGGTTGCTTACTGTTTGCTGCAGAAAGGGAGGGAAGGTGGGAAGGGGATAGGGGACAGCAGTCCAGGAGAGCTTTGGGAAAGACAGCCATGAACAGAAGTTCGCGGGATACAGAGGAGTTGGTTGGTTAGGTGCACAAGCTTGGCGGAGTCCTTCCAGGCAGGGGAAGTATTCTGGGTGAAAGGTTTGGGGGCAGCAGTGAGACTGGCATGCAGTTGGAACCAGGAAGATAATGGTCAGGGATGAACCTGGACAGGGAGGCAGGGACAAGGCCACACCGCCAGCATCTGCGCAGCACACACTGAGCACCCCGGAACCATTCCAAGCACTTCGCGTGCAGGACTTCCGCTGATCTTCACAACAGCCTCACCAGTCAGCGTCTATCATCATTCCCATTTTACAAACAAGGAGATCGAGGCAACAGGAAGTGATGGGTTCATGAGAGGCAGAAACAGGATTCAGACTCAGGCAGACCAAATCCCCAGCCTGCTGCTGATACCCACAGAACACACATCACAGCTCAGTCCTTCCAGACAGATGAAGTGAGAAAGTGTCAGCGTCCCTTCCCAAGAAGGTGCCGGGAGCTGAACAGGGACTTGCTGATGCTGAATGAATCCTTCCCAGAACCAGCATGTTGATACGATGGGCTGCTTACTCTTCTTAAATAAAGTCTTTCTATATCCCTACTTTGTCCACTTATAAATACTGTGTTTTTTAAAAAATCTATATTTAATTATACAGCATCAGTGAAATTTCACTAGGGGAATGATAATCTAACATAAATGAATGCTTCCAATAGAAAAAGCTGTAATTTAAAATAAATTACTGGGTTAGTCAGAAAAAAATTTACTCTCTTCATAGAAAAAAAATTGCTCGCTGGTATTAGGTAGTGCCACTCAATTAGAAAACTGCACCAATAGCAAAGAACCAAATAACCACCCTGATGTCCCCTCGCCCGGTGTGGGTTTCACTGTTGATCCCAGCCCCGAAGAGTGTGCGTCTGCTCTGGCCTGAGTTTCATTAAGGCTTAAAGTCAATTAAGCCACGAATTGGAACAATCATTCCTCCTTTGCAAAGTATTGATATTTTTTTCCTGGCCGCTTTAGGGCTTTTCCAGCACTCATGAGGAGATTTATGTTAGACAATTTCTTTCTGATTAAAACAAATCATAGCTCAACAATTCTAATTTCCTCCTTTCTGAGCAAGAAATGATCAGAGAATGCTGAAAACAGTGATCGAGCCCATGGTGCAGAGGCCGGCACTGTGAAGCTCCCACTCCTGAGACAGGTCTTCCTCGCTCCCTGTCTCCCCATCTCCGTTCCTCCCTCCCTCTCCCTTTTTCTTCTTTCCCTTCCCCATCCCCACCCCCACTCCCTCTCTTCCTCTCTGTCCATCTGTCTCTGTGCCTTGATCTCTCTCCCTCCTCTGGGTCTCCATCTCTAATGTGTGTGCGTGTATGTATTTCTGAGCCCCCGCCCACATCTCTCTCTCTCTCTCTCTCTCTCTCTCTCTCTCTCTCTCTCTCTCTCTCTCTCTCTCTCACACACACACACACACACACACACACACACACGTGTTTCCCTTTCAGTACATATTTCTCTTGACAGGATTCAGGACAATTACTTATGAACCAAAATAAAAGAGGAACCCTTAGAAGCAAAGCCAGCCCAAGCTGGTTTTCTAATCTAAGTAATGGGAATGAAAAGGTTTCTATATTTACCTCCAAGAGCATAGCATCATCTGAGGCCTTTTCATTTGTAAACCAGTTAGTGATTTCTGATCAACCTTATCCCTGTCGATCACACGCACTCTCAGATTAAGACCAGCAGGCTCCCGGATTCACCCACTAGCCCTTGCACATGTCCCCTGTGATCTTGCGCTCTGCCTTTTGAGTTGATTTCTCTACATAAGTGACCTATTTTTCTGTCCCTTGAAATCACATTGATTTATGACCCACTCCTCGATACAGCAAAATCCCACTTCCCCAGAATGGCTAGGGAAGCTGGTCACCTGAGATTTCTCAAATCAGGAATGGTAATTTTCAAACCAGGGAAAGCAACATGCTTGACCCAATGTCCCACAAATAACAATTCCTTTAACAAGCTAGAAGGTAGTCAAAGAATTTGGGGGAACTTCAGTAGCCTCAACATGAAAATCAACTTGCAGAGGTCAGTACATCAGAAAAACACTCCGGTTATCTGTCCCTTCTGCTGGCCTGGCTTCGAAAAACAAACGACCGAGTGCCCCTTCGCATAGTGACAGGACACTGCTGCCCTCATTAGAACCCCTGAAGCTCAACCGTCAACCTCGCTAATCCTCACTCATTCATTCAACAAATACTATTTATTAAAGGCTCCCTATGGACCAGGGACTATGCTTTGCGCTGGGGAAATGCCAAGAGGAATACAACACGCCAGGCTTCTGTCCTCCTACCGCGTTAATCTCTGCTGCTTACGTGCTGTGTGAGCTTGGACAAGGTCCTAAACTTCTCTGTGCCTAATATCTTCATCTGAAAATAGCATTCATAATTTTAGTTCCATCATAGGGTTAGCCTAAAGGTCCACTGAATTGCTGCATCAGAAGTGTTTGGCACAGGGACTAGCACCCAATGCTAGCTGCCATTGTAACCATTATTGTTACTGCCATACAAATAAGGAGAATTAAACAAACCATCCAACTCAGCACTACATGTTGGGTGTTCCTATCCCTGCCTTACGGGCAATTCTGCTCTTTTTAAAAATAAATAAATACGCACCCCTACACACATTTTTTTCACAATAAGCTAATGGGCAGCATGATAATCTGTCCCAAAATAAGGCATAGTTGCTTCAGTGAGAGCTGACAGATCAGTGACCCTCTCTGGGCCTCAGTTTTCCTCTCTGTCAAGTAGGGGAGTAGAAGTGGATGATCTCGGAGAGTCCTTCCCAGTCCTCTAATTCTACCATTCTTAACCACATTATTCACCAAATGTAATCTGTTCATTCATAATTTTCCCTACAAAGACAAATGGCTTCGCTACTTCATATCTAAATTTGTCATTTTATTATTCTTGCATTAATTGGCTCGCATCTGTACTATATTCCCTAAAAGTTAGGGCTGAAGGAGTTCCGCAAAACCCAGTGGGCCGTACATTTATGACTAAAAAGAATTGTACTTTCAACAGATACTTTAAAGTAATGTAGAATTATATCTGCTGTTCTTCAAGGTCTGTAAGGATGCCATTACAGAGTGGCTCAAGTCTGCGGTATGACCATGACCACTGACATCATTGCCAGGTGCCTCAGAATGCGTGCCGATACGGCAAGAGCTGAAATTACGCACGTGACCAGCTCTCAGCCGTCCACGTTCATAAACCAGACACGCCGTGGGCCATCCCGAACCGAAGGCAGTGACCACTGTGTGCTCACAGTGAAAGGGTCTGGTGAGGTCTGACACTGAAGTGCATTCCCATCCCCCACACGCCCATTGTCATAACAGGGGCACCCAGAAGATTCCAGATGGTGGGATAAATGATAGGAATGGAAGGGTCTGGATTAAAAACTCAGCAGCCTGCTTGGCCAAAAAGATCTGTAGTCACAGTTACACTTGTCACTCTCTGAGAAGTAGTAACAGTCTTGGGCTGGAGGCTGGCAGAACTTTGGTGGGAATGAAAACATCAGCCTCTAAAGAGGAAAAGTGCTGACAGGAGACAACCCAGAACTGAAGGGACTAAGGCCAGCGGGAGGCAACAATCTGCCCCCTCAGAAGCCAGGCTGCACCCCTTCTGTATGGAGTCGAGTCAGGCCAGCCACTCAGGTGCAATCTCATTGGAATCTCGGGACAGCTGCGCCTACGTATTCTGCTCAGACTTCCTAGTCTTTCTCCTCGTTTATGCCTGCTCTCCTAGTATACTTGTCAACATGCCCTCCTTCAGTTCTCGATATTTCCTGGTTTGAACAATAAATTGTCTGATCACTCTACTCCTATACGGGGGCTGTGGTAAAGTAAAATGTTTCTATTTTCACAGAGTTTCACATTAGTTTTAAATGTTCTCAGAGCAGGAAACATTGGCAGGGATGATTATTTTTATACTTTGGGACTCAGTCCATAGGTTGAAAATTATTCCTTGAATGTCAGGAAATAAGCAAGTAGATTCAGCATCCTCCTCATCCATTCCAGCTCACAGCTGCCACTTGAACAGCTAACAGTGCCTCGCCTTCTCCGATTCAGCCTGAGCATCATCTTCCTACCTCACCGTGTGTGGACTGCGTCCCTCCCACCCTCACTCAGATCCTTCAGTGGCTGCCAGGACTTAGAGAATAAAGCCCGCTCTCCTAAGACAATGGAAGCCAAGGCCCTGAATAATCTGGTTTTGAACAGCAGCTTCCAGCCTCCTCACCACACTACATCCAAACCTGACTGTCGGTCTCCAGGACATGCTCCCACGCCTTGCTCAGGCCCTTCCTTGCACTGGAACGTGCCCTCACCACCGGGGCTGATTATAGACTGCTGCCAATACTTCCATCGTCAAGGATCCTGCTTTGAACCTCAAGGGGAAAGAAAGCATCTTTCATGAGTCGTAGGAGTACCGCTTTTACCATGCTCACCAGGTTTCGGCAGGCATATGACTTAAAATTATCACCTCACATACAGAGTCCTTAAGGGTAATGTCAATGTTCTGAACTGTCTTCTATCACCCACTACACCAGCACATAACTGAAGTTTAATAAATAGTTGTACCACTTTTTTAAAGTTATCTGAAGATCTTTGAGCTAGTTGGTAAACTACATTGTGAGAACATTTGACTTTTATAAGCAAACATAAAAATTTGTACCTGCCCTTCATAAAAGAAAAAAGTCAAACAGCATGAGAATTCTAGGGCAGAACTTCTCAACTTTTGTGTGCATTAGAATCTCATGGAGGGACTGCAAAACACAGATTGCTGAATGCAGATTGCTGGGCCCCACCCCCTGAGACTGACCCAGTAGGTCTAGGGTGGGGCCTAGGAATTTGCATTTCTAACAAGCCCTCCAGTGGTGCTGACACTGCGGGGCAGGGGCAGGCTTTGAGGAGCACTGTCTGTGTAAGGTGTGCAGGATTGGAAGCCACAGGGATCAATCAATGGGATACTACTGAAACCGCCACAGATGTGTCCCATCCTTTCCTGCCTCAAAAACAGCACCCTCCCAGCCCCTCTTTTCATTTTTGTCTTCATAGTGCTTATACTTTGGTGTAGATTTTAAGCATCCTGTAATTCATCAACGAATTCTCTCCTGGCTACACATTCCAAGTAATTAAAGTTCAGTAATAACTTATTCTTTCTGCTCCAGCACCTGCATTTCATTTGTTTATTTTCCCAGAGTTGTAAATCTGAAGGGCTGTCAAAGTGCCATAATATTAGTGCAATAATCAAAGTTAATTAGTCTCTCTCAATAAACAACAACAAAGCCATTACAAAGATGCACTGAAGTTCCTCCCAGCTACCCAGTGTACAGACCACACTGCAGTTGGAACTATTAGAACCTGAGAATGACCTGGTAAATGAATGCCATGCTCTTCAGTCATTTAAAAGAAGACTGCTCTTCATTCACACTGATTCATTAACTCCAGGGAAGGAAAAGCGGATCTGGGCTCCGAATCTACCGCCTGCTGAAGGATACCAAAGCAGACGGAGTTCTCCCCAGCTGCGACACCTTATCATGCACATCCCAAACCCCACTAACAAAAGAGGGACAAAGGGTGCAAAGAAATGAGAGGGCCAGCCTCACCACCACCTTTTAGTAACCTGATGTCTTCAATAACATTGGAGTCATTATTTAGGGAATTCGAAAGATGCATTAGTTGGGTTCTGATGAGAAGGTTGCCCAGTAGAACGTGGGGGGCAGAACCAGGGAAGGCGGGTAGAAGATTCTGCCTTCAGTACAGGGGAGGGTTTTCTAATTAAGAGGTGTGCGGAAGTAGGATGGGATGCCTTGGGAGGGAGGGGCTTACCCATCACTCTTTAAGCCAAAGCCATATGATCTCTGTCCAGGGACAGATTATAAAACACCCACAGCCACTTTGAAGGCTTCCTTCTTTCAGGGTCTCCAAAATCTAGCTATATCTGCTGCCAGTTTACTAAGAGGTAGGGACTGGCTCAGGTGAGTCCCCTGGGGACAGAGAGTGGGTTCTGCCAGCTCCCCTTCTCTCCTGCACTAACCCAGCCTCCGCGGAAGGCCAGCTAGCTCTGTGCCAGGGCATGGACACAGCAGGCAGGGACAGTCAGCTCTCTGCCCCACAGTGACAGGAGAAGCCTCCTGCTTCCTACCTCAGCTCATCTCAGTATTTACTGACACACCGATGGGAAGATGAAAAGAGGTTTGGCTACTTCCTAGTACTCTGATCATTTGAAGGAGAAAAAGAAGGAAGAGGAGGAGGGGCGAGAGGAAGAAGGAGAGGAAGATGGGGAGGGAAAAGGAGCGGCAAGAGGAGGAAGCATTTTCCAGGAAGATTTCTGAGAGCCTACTTCAGGGACCTGTGCCGGACAACTCAGCCTTCCCTGAAGCTGCCATTTTCTGAGTCTTTACTACGGCCAGCCTCTGTACAAAAGAGCCTATGCGTCACTTCACTTTGCCCTTACCATGACCCTGAGAGCCACTGTTAACACCATTCCGCAGATAAATAAATCAAGGTTTAAAGAGATGCCCGACTTTGCCCAGGGATACCCAGGGAGCACATGTTGGAATCAGAACTCGATCCCACGTCTGTATGACTCCAAAGCTTGTGCTACTCTGACACCACTGGACTGCCTCCCTATAAATTACAAAACAGTCTATTTTAAACATAAGCTCAAAATAAACCTTAACCGACTGCAGTGTGTGTTGCCCTGTTCTGAGACAGGCTGCCTTACTATAACTGTATCTCTAGTTGTCCTGCATATGAGGTTTTATTGGCACAAAGAGTGTTTCTCCTCTCTGTTTAATCTAACACCTGCTACGTGTGAGATTCTCAGTAAATGCCCCACAATAAATATGAAAAACAGCCTCTAGCTTATTTTCCCTTTTAAATAACAGAGCCTAAATGCCTAGTGGCCAGAAGCAGGTCTTTCAGCCATTGGCTGAATACCATCTGAAGATGAAATCCGTCTCTTCAAACTATGTCAAAATTGCTTAATAAGAACTCAGGGGACCCCACAGTAATGAAAGGATGAATCTGCTTTGGATTTCACATGATTGGGAGTGATGGTTTGGAGCCGGCCACCTAGGCTTGACTTTCACTCTCTCAAACTCTGCGGTTAATCACAACCCTCGTTATACAAAGGTTACAATGAATATAAAGTTTGAAAGGTACTGTTCAAGACTGAGAACGGTGGCCAGAATTTAAAAAAAAAAAAAAAAGCGAACACACAGAGACGGTGATCAAAGAACAACGAATAACACTCAAGATTAGGTCAAGGCAAAATTTTTGCAACGAGAAATAAAATGGAAAACTTAGAGGGTAAGTACTAAGCACACATTTTAGGCATTCTGGAGACAGAGAAAACTCAGAATATTTTAGCAACCAATTATGTCTACAAGGAGGATGAATAATTTATCTGATAAAGACTCTTTCCTGCGCCTGTGACAAGAAAGGTCAAAGAGCCAACGTAAGTAGAGCAGTAAGTACACTACGCACCACTTGAAATAGAAGTCTGGGGAGAAGAGAGCTTCCTTTGGTGAGTTTCATCAGCTCCATCAGGTTACAAAAAGCCACCTGCGAAGCTCTCTTTCCTGGGGAACCACAGGCATCCTCATATCATGAATAGAGAAACGTTCATGCATAAGCACACAAACCTCTCAAACAGAATACTGGAATAAGTCCATGAAGACGAGAGGTCAGTCTTCTGACCACACACGCCAGGAATTCTGGATTGAGCAACAAGATGGCTTTGGGGCTGGAAAAACAAGGTTTCATATGCTGGATCTACCACATAGCTGTCTGCTGTGTGCGCTCAGGCAAGCCTCTTCCCTTCTTCTAGCTTCCAATGCTTTATACACAAAATGGGTTTAACAAACACGTAACATAAATATTTCACTGCTCAGCACAGTACCCAGTACAGAGACAACTATGAATACCCAACCCCCACCTGCAGGGGACCATAACAATATGACACTTTGCAAACAAAAATGTCCTGAGGGAGAACTCGAGAAGTGTATCTTTACCTTCATCTGTATGTGTATGCTCTTATTGATTTAAGCAAGTGGTTTATACAGCTCTTGCTGGCTCACAGACTTGTTGGTACCATACTTTATTTATTGAAAATCCAATACTATACATAAAAACAATTTTTAAAGCAAAGAAATGAGGAACAGATCTAGCAGCTGATTTAGGATGAACTTTTCCCAATAATCTGTAACTATTAATAATACTAATAGTTTTTATATTTTTGTTTAGGTGAAGATCATTGAAGACAATGAGGATGGGCCCTATAACTTGTGATGTGTTGAACAGTGACCATCTTTTCCAAGACAGGTCTGCAGCTCAGACAGGCCTGAGGCATGTAAAGGACCCACAACACGTGCTGCACGACTCCTCCAACACACACAGACGCAGCACGTAAAAGAAGGCATCTCAACTTTGGCCTTCATTCTAGAAAGGCAAATTATGGGATCTAAGCTCTTATTATCAAAGGAGATTGGGGAAATTCCTGCAAAAGTCAAAGCTATAACATCATAAAGTCACTGAGTGGATTTGAGGGAGCCTAAAATTAGCTGGATTTCGCCAGTTGTTCCTAAAAGTGCAAACAATTTATTACTCAACATCCTGGCCCATCACCTCTTAGTACTATGTCATGAAAACACAGGGTATTTCTACTTATTAAAAGCTCAGCACAATGTTGAACCCACATGCCTAATACACTGGTTGGTACCTAAGTATTCCATAGTTGAAAATAATACTAAAATCATTATTCCCAGTGTTAAATGAAGCTGCAATATGACATAATACTGTCAGCTTTCCACATGCCTTCACTCCAACAAGATAAATAAACCCGGTATCAACCGTATTGACAACCAGAATAATTACAACGCTTCAGTCTCTCCAGCATCAAACTGTGGGACTACAATCAACAGAGCATGTGCTCTCCCCACACACGAACATTCCATTACCTCCGACTAATAAATCTTTCCTTTCCCCCTCATCTCCCTGCTCTCTCAATAACCATTTTGATAGAAACCGTTGCTTGCTGTTCCCGATGACTGATCCCTTAATCATCTTCCTTAAATATATGCAAAGTGTATTTCTTTGTAAATACAAAAGAAAAAGCAATCACATAAATAATTAAGATGGCTTTTCAAATGACAGTTGAGTGCTAATATGAGCTCCACTGGAAAATACTAATCAACAAACTAAATACACATCTATTAAAATGTAGGAGTCCAGACAGATGTAGACAGAAAAATAATTCATCGTGACTCCACTGGAATCACGCTGATGACCATCTTCCCTACAGTTCCTCTTTCAACTTCTTGGAGAGTTAAGAAAAGTAAGCATCTCTCTCATGTATAAATGAGAAATTATTATTACTATTGCTGTTGTTGTTGTTATTACTAGCAGTAGCTAACATTTAATTAAACACTTCCTGCAATGTGTTAAACACACGTACAGTCAATGCATCTAGTACTCAGAGTCACCTGTATCTTTGGCATAGATACTAGCATTTGGATTTTACAGATGAAGTCACCAAGACTTAGAGAAGTTAAGAAACTTGCCCAAGGCCACAGCTTGATCTGCTTCAAATCTTTGCCATTACAACACAGCACGTTTTACAGCACTTGTTATCAAATGAAGAGTACTTGTCCACCACAAGGGACATCTGCCCAGGAGGCATCTTGAAGACCACCTAGCCTGCCTTCTCCACAGCTCTTGGAACTCTCAGTTAGGCACCCATGAGAAAACAAGAACAGCTGAGCTGAATCTCTGTTGCACAGCCCTGGCCAAAGGTATGTCACCCTAACCAATCTCTAGGATGACTTGAAGTCTGGGCCAATTAAAAAGACGGGTCCAGAAAGACTGGGCTCTGAGCCTTTCTCAGGGACCAAACCTTCCCACCAAACTCAACATACTTGGATCACTTCTCCCTGATGGTAGAAGGATGGGTCCAAGGTGCACTCTGGGAGGAGTGGGTCTCATAATAATTCCAAGGCAGGGCCATCAGCCCCTCTTGCCATACCAGCCACTTCCACCGAACTCATTGGTTATCTCAGTCTCCCAGCGATGCTAGAGCTTCAGAACAGTCACTGGGCCCCACATTTCACACTTGGGCAGCCACATCGGTGAGCTCTCTTACACTTCCTGTCTCACTCTTTACGTGATGAACAGATATAGTAAGGGCCTGGCACCAGTGAGGCAGGCTGGACACTCAAAGCAACCCCTCCCCCTTGTCTAGTGCCTCCTCCATCACAGCTCGTTCCTCCTTCAGGCAACTGGTAGGTAGGTGGGGGCCTCAGGCCCATCTGCTCCCGCTCTATTCAACCTCATTCCTTCCCAGGACCAGAAGTTTTAGTCCCCGGGGTTTAGGAACCTAAAATTTAGAAACTATAACAAGGTGACGGGAAGGAGGAAGTGAAAGTCCCACTCAGGCCTTTCAAGAGCCCTACGTTCGGAGGTGGGGTTTTGCTGTGATTGTTTATAAAGTGCATTTTGATACTTTATCAGCTACTGTTCTTTCAATACAATGCCCCTCGGAGAGTGTGGAGAGTGGGACGTGCCAGACAGCCATGGAAGCGGCAACAAAACCCCATTCGGATAAATACTAACTGAGTGGAGGACAGCGAGAACCACAGCACTGCGGGGACTCCGCCACACCTGTCAGCACCCCAGACTCAGAGCATTTGCTGACAGCCTCACACTCAGGCAGGGCTGCTGAGTCCAAGAGAATCCACTCCATCCTGAAAGAAGGAAGATACACGGCAAATTTCCTGCTCAACCAGCCTTATGGGCTCCTTGGAATAATGAGAGAAATATTAGGTGCTTGCCTTAGAGGCAGTCTGTGATCCAGGTAAGGACAGGAGGGAGGAAGACCACACCCTCAGACAGTGGACTCTGCTTGACAGCACAGGCGGGAACCCCATCTCCAAGATGCTTCAGTGAACCTCATCTCCAAGATGCTTCAGTGAAGTATGACTGGGGGCTGACGGACCCATCCTCCCTCCTTTTTTAATTATGGCCAATGGATTGGCCTTTTAAGAGGGTGTTTTATTTCTGCAGTGTCCATCCATGTTATCCAGTTTTAATTGTTTTCAATGCTTCTCTTATTTGTAACTTTGGAGCATCTAAAACATCTCAGCAGGAGGACAGTTTCCCATGAAATCATTATTAGTAGCAGTAATTATATATAGGTTCTTAATATAATTCCATATGAAGTGTGTTTTCATTTCAGTTACATTTTACTAAATAGCTGGATTGCCCTGAAAATGGCTTGAGAACTCTATAAAGGATATTTTCAATGCAAAGGAAATGCTTGGGACAAGAAGGCAGGTCAGAGTAGCTTTACCTGAGAAATAGGATTAAGCCTGAACTTAACCACTCAAATAAGCACCTAACCCAGGGGTGTCAAACTCATTTTCACTGGGGGCCACATCAGCCTCACAGTTGCCTTCAAAGGGCCGAATGTAATTTTAGGACTGTATAAATGTAACTGCTCCTTAACAAGGGGCAAGGAGCTCAGTGCTGCCACCAGGTAGAAACAAGGTGCTGGGCCAGATAAAACCAGGTGGGGGGCCAGATTTGGCCCAGGGGCCTTGTGTTTGCCACCTGTGACCTAATAATTTTGAAAGCAAAACTTGAAAGGTTGTGAATAGGTTTGATACTGACTGTAGTAGAAAGTCAGGCTATGGGGTGGAGTAGGGGGACTTTGGGTTTGGAGGACAGATGGACATGCCAGGATCTGTGTGACTCTGGGCAAGTCTCTTCACCCTTGTGAGCCCCACATCGGCTCTTCTGCAAAATGGAGAAAACCAGGCTTTTGCATCCTCCTGAATAAGGACAGAAAGGGCCTTACCCAGGACACAGCACATGGCAGAGACACCACAGAGGGTGGGCCAAGAGGAGGTTTACAGTTGTGCCTAAGGAAAATGAATAAACTCTGTGTTTTGCATGCTCACAGCTGTAAACCTACTTTGCCCCATCCTGTAAATGGTGGTTCTTGGGTGCCCCAAGGAGGGTGTAAAAGTAACGTTCCACTGGCTTGGAGGCAGACATGAGTATTCTGGAACAGAGCGATTCTGGGACTGCAAAGTGAAGGCAGGAAGAGAGAGGCCAGGCAGGGAAGAACAAATTGGGGAAGGAAGCATGAGCTCTACCTCCTGAGCTGAGCTGAGATTGCCCACAGAGCCTCGGCACGTGCAAGCCAACACTGAGCCAAATGGCCTGAAGACTTCTGAATGAGCTTTTGCTGCAACAAAAAACTTTGGCTCATTTTGAGAATCTCCTGGGAGGTACCAATATGTTGCAGTACCTTCTCAGTTCTGATACTGTTATAGGATTCATCCCCAACACAGTGCAAACA
Organism: Anoura caudifer; assembly: GCA_004027475.1. NCBI lineage: Eukaryota > Metazoa > Chordata > Mammalia > Chiroptera > Phyllostomidae > Anoura > Anoura caudifer. The sequence goes on along the minus strand of PVKU01000369.1, from coordinate 112,894 downwards.
CACTCAAGCTGGCTAGCAGCTGGGAAAACTGGAGTAGATCACATTGACTTTGAGAAATGCAAGAAGGTGGTACTTAATGATGTAACAGATGAAATCCCTTCGCAGAAATGAGGTAAGGAAGGGCGTGAGGGAAACTGGGACAGCTCATATCAAGGGTGCGGAAGTGGGGGGAGGGCCTGAAACCCCAGTTCAACACACAGATTGCCAAGGGAAGTTCTCCCACGCTCACCACTATGTTAATAGTGCAATGATATGCAACGGCAATGACAGCTTTTAGTGCCGACTTTGACCTTCTGTACCACAACCCAGGGGAATGGGGAACACGGTATGATGGGATTCTCGGAGAACAAGCAAACAGATGGGAGACATGGTAGAAGGGTTGAGTGTCTTCCGTTTACAACCTATAAAATGTGCTATAATGTTTGAAACACATGTGAGTACTAGTTTTGTTTTTGTTCCCATTTCCTTTGCTCACATGCCTGACAGTGAAATTTAGGGGCAATTTTTTTTTCTGGGGGTGCTATTTGCTGGTCAACTTCAAGTTACTATAGGCAGTGAAACTATACAATGATAAACCATGTCATCTGAAACTGATTCCCAGGTACCCAGTTATGGCTTAAAATGCAAGAAGGAAAACTAAATGGTGGGTCTTTGAGATCATCCCATTCAACCTTCTTTATTAGAGACAAGAAAACTGAGGCACCAAATAGACTGAAAGGTTTCCCAAAGTCCCATAGTTGGTTCGGTCTGTAGGCATCATCAAACAATAGTTATAATGGGATAAATCCAGGAGACTCCATTCTCATGTATAAGGAAAAAGGAAGACAATTTTTAGAATACATAAACAATTGTGCTTTAGCATTATCTTCCAAGACTAATTTAAACAGTAATATTATCAGATAATATGGTTATTACAGTATCACCAGGGCCACTGGAATTTGATTTTTCAACTTTAATATAATATCGATGGGCAAAATTTTACAAGTCTGACCCTGTCTGGTTCTAGGTGCCCCTCTGTACTGACAGTGTGGACAGACAGTGGCAAACGACACTGGGTACTCAACCGGGAAACTGCTACCGAAACCAAAAAACATCTGCCTGGAAGTCAATGAGCCCACCGCTCAGGTTCTGCCCCATTTTTGTGGGTGTCCTCACAAGACTATGTATCGAGAACACTCACTGCACTGTAGTTGAGACCCGATTTTGAATGAAAATGCAAGAGAGCCTGAACTTCTAGAGAGTATCACTTGGAACAGCAAAACAATGAAAACAACCCATATGACCTCCAAAAGTGAGGACCGGTTAAACAAACTGCAGCATAAGCACGGGGTGGACTCTTGTACAGCACTTAGGAACAATGGGGTAGATCTCTATGAGGATGATAAGAAAAGAACTGGAGTATTAAGTTAAAAAAAAATCAAAGTACATTTTGTGTGTATTTTTGCAAGTATATACAAACGTTCTGGAAGAATACACAAAAACGGTTAATAATACTTACCTTCCAAGAGAAGGACTGAGAGGGATTTTCACTTTTTATTTACTACCTTCCCATTTTGTGTGAAGATACAAACCATAAGTTACATATTACCATTTTTTCTCTTTATACAATTCTAAAAATTACTACTATACCACCTAGTAAAGGCTATTACTTTTTTAACTTGGGAGTTAGAAAGATACTAAGATAATCAGGAAAAAAATGGACCCTGTTTTGTATTCTTAAGTTAACCCCAAATAATGAATCCAGTGAGATTAAGGCGCAGGCTCTTTTGAAATATAATGAACTTTAAATTATGCTTCAAAAAGCAGAAACAAATCTTCCTTTTCTTGACTTTCATAAAATTTCAGTCCAGCACCCTAGACATTCTCTTCCACAAACCATGGTCTGTTTCTTCGCACAGCAAGAAATCTCCCACGGTGCTCAGAAAATGAAGACAGCCTTGGCAAGGACGCTCCAACCCCTTTCACGTTCTCCTCCCAGGCACATGGTCGTCCTCGCCCCCTCCGCCTCCGCCTCCGCCTCCCATTCCTCTGTCTGGCGTGACCTTCCCCTTCTCCCATTTGCTCCCTAGTCTTTCTTGAGACCGCAGCTCAATTAACTCTTCCTTGAGGACACCGAGGCCCCCACCTCCCTGGCATCAGTCTCCCTTTTGGAGCACCGCATGCTTCAGAGCACCATGGACCATTATGTCACGTTTCCACTGAGGTTTGTATTTCTTTGGTTGAATCTCTCTTCCACTGTAAGCTGAAAAGTTCTACAGCGACTGTGGGAACATATGTTTTTCCTTAACAGTAGGCCCCAGTACCTGCGACGGTGATGCACCTCACGAAAATGTAAATAAATGACAACTGAATAAATGGATGCATGCCGTCTACACTTCACGCCAAAGCCTAGTGATCATGTTTAAAAAAATGAACCAGACTGTGTCGCACTTGGCTCAGACCCTCTAATGCCTTCTGCACCATGGCCTCTGAGGCCCCACGTGACACCCCTGGCGCCTCTCTGCCACCCCCTCCTCCTCCATTTGGCTCCAGCCACACCGGCCCCCCTGCTGCGCCATGAGCCCTCCAGGCATGCTGCTACCTCTGTGCCTTTGCATATGCTGCTCTCGTCGCTTAAAAACTATCTCCCCTGACACCGGTATAGCTTACTTCTTCACTTTGTCCAGGTCTCCAGTCAAATGTCACGGCTTTAGAGGAGTCTCTGCCGACCACCCAATCCAAAGAAGTCCGCACCGTCCCTCCTTACCCCTCACATTCCTTCACTGTCTTTCACTGTACTTACAGCAACCTGACATTATGGACAATACGAAAAGCAATTATCCCTTTATGGCCTAGAAGGTGTAGGGATTTTGTTTTGTTCAGTGCTGTGCCCTTAGCCCCAACAGCACCGCAAGCCCTCGATGAACATTTGTGCACGCACATACCAATACCAACACCTGCCCGGAGAGAAAAAAGCAAAAGGGACAGACCAGAGGCAGGGTTAAAGTTCGCTCCTTTCTAAACCTAACACCACACGTCTAACAACCTTAGTTGGGTTCAGTGGCGTCAACCACATTTTATTTTTCTTAATAAATGAGCTAGGTGAGTGAAAATTCTCAAACCTCTGACTAATAAAGCAGAGGACACTGACAGTCAACTTTAAACAAATGTGTGGATGATAACAGGTTTGCTTGTCCTTTTCATTCATTAAGTAAACAAAGTGAATATGGTTTTAAAAATAAAGAAAACATTATCCTAAGAGCAATAAACTTCATGCACTCTACTAAAACTCCCATGTGTTTACCCCAGCGTGTATATGTGACAATCGAAAAAAGAGTCAAGTGCTTGCTTACCCATTCTCCTAAAATGCGTGACACGGCTTCATTGGCTCTTGTCAAGTTCCTGCAGGCCAGAATCACGTGAGCACCATGGAGGGCAAAAGACTTGGCAGTTTCAAAGCCTACGGTTTAAAAGAAAGTCACCATGAGAAGACGCAAACACAAAACACTGAGTCATGACACATGGCCTGTAGTGAGCGCTGCATGCTTGTCCCTGGGGGCTCCCAACCAGAGGCACTTTTCCCCTAGGAACAGTTGTAAAGGTCTAGAGACATTTTCAGCAGCCACAATTGGGGATGGCATGCTATAAGTATCTAGTGAATAAAGGCCAGGGATGCTACAAAATATCCCACAATGCACAGGACAGCCCTCACAACAAACAGTCATCTGGCCCAAAATGCCAAGTGTGCTGAGGCTGAGAAAACCTGCCCCAGGAACAGAGTGATTTCAGAGGTGAAGGCCAAGCCATACTCTTATATTATCTGTGAAGCAGATAATAAGGTGCTATACTTAACCCCAAACCCGAATATACCTGGAATTACATTAAATATAAATGGACTAAAAACTGCAACCAAAACATATGTAACATATATACACGCACATATATAACTAAGCAAAAGAGGTTGTGCTACGCCACTCAGCCAATAAGAGCCAGATTGGGAGGCCAGGTTGAGAGTCCAGGATGCAACCAGTTGGGTAAAAAAAAAAATGCAATCAAAAGACAGAGTGTCAGACTAGATAAAACACACATACAGCATGCTCCTTACAAAAGTGTGTGTGTTATGTTTTGTATACTTAAACATAACAATAAGAAAGTTAAGAGTATGAACCATGAGAATGAATGAAGGAAGGAATGAACCATGTAAACATGAAACAAAAGAAGTCATATGAGAGAAAAAGCTGAATATTTCATCATACTAAGTTCTAATCCACCAGGAATATGTGACGATTCTAAATTTGTATGCACCTAACTGTGTGTGTATGTCAAAAATTGGCAGAATTAAGAGGAGAAAATAGATAAAATTCATAACAGAATGATGATTTTTAACATCAATAATATAAAATAAGCTAATAGGAAATATAAAGATTTGAACCTACACAACTGATAAACTGGAAATAACTAAATATGCCAAACACTGAACATAACAGCAAAATGTACATTCAAGTAATTAAGGAATATTCACCAAAATTGACCATACGCAGGGTCAAAAGCAAGTCTCAATAGACTTCAAAAGATTAACTCTGGAAAGTATGCCTTTGGACCAAAATGGAATAAAATTAGAAATCAATAACAAGATCCTAGAAAATTCCTCTAACTGAAAACTAAGCAATAGATTAACTAAATAAGAAATTATAACTCAAAAAACTGCAATGAAAATTAGAAAATATCTTAAAATAAAAGATTACAAAAATTTTGCATATCAAAACTTATGGGACATAACTAAAGCCATGAATAAAGGACAATCTATAGCCTTACATATGTATGTTAAAGCAGAAGATGAGCTAAGTGTCTGTTAAGTAAGAAAATCTTTAAAGCAGATAATGAAACCTAAAGAAAGTAAAAGGAATGTACTAAAAATAAAAGGAAACACGAATAAAGATAAAGCCATCATAAGATAAAGAGAAACCAAGAAGCCAAGGGCATTTCCTTGAAAAAAAATTGATAAAGGGCTAGCAAGAATTACAGAGGGCGAGCATAGGGCTATACACGCCAGCTGTCAGAAAGCACACAAATGACCAACATCCAGGGTGGATAAAGGGGCGTCACTACAGATCCTACAAACCCGAAAGAGATCGTAAGAAGATATGGTGACCAACTTTGTGCCAATAAATTTAAGATATAGGTGAAAAATTATCTTCCATGAAACCAGTCCCTGGTGCCAAAAGGTTGGCGACCGCTGACATAGAGTACGATGCAAACACAGGAAATCAATTTTACTAGAAAAGGCAGCAATGCGACTCACCTGAAGTCACCTCAAATGACCATAAATTATTGTTTCCAAAATAATATTAACAGGTGTGAAAAATCAGAGTATCATTATCCTGCTGAGATTGCCACATGCGTCTAGCACAGTTCATTCATTCCTACCCCTTCCATATAGCTAATCTCCATGGAGGCCAGTCTATTTATATAAACTCATTCTCCAGGGAAGCCAGCTCAGCATAGTAGAAGATTCAAACTCAGGAGTCTGACACACTTGGGCTGATCCTAGTTCTAGCTATTTATAAGTTATGGGACCTAAGGCTATGCCTTTAACCCATCAGAAACTCGGTTTTCTTTTCTGAAAATGGAAGGGAAAGTAATAAACATACACTAAGAGCCTAACATAACCATAGTAGGTGGATAACAAGTGTTACTCCCCAGTTCTTTCCACAATCCTTACTGTAAAGTCTTTTACTGCCTCTCTGATTTCTATGACCTACAAAACACACTACAGTCTTTAGGATTAAAAATTAAAATTCTCTCCTAATCTGCTTCCAAGAGCTGACTGCCTTTAACATCAACCAGAATTTAAAGAAATTAGCTACATGATGCACCATTCCATTTGTCTAAATACTGGAACACACTCGAATTTCATTGCTGAGATAACCTAAGTCATTGTCAGATCATGCCAAGTTCCATAGCCCAAGACATTCCCTTTCCATTACCTAAAGATAACCTCCTGTGCTTGAATCCGATATTAAAATAACACGCAAGAGATTTCAAATCTGAATTACTTGACACCTAAGTCTGTTTGCCTCCTCTTTGGTACACGTAGCACAGGTGCTAAAAGCCGTATCTCCAAGCCAGGAGGCAAGAAGACAATAATTGAAATTTACTCACTTAGATCCCTGATGCCAATGTCACTCCTTATCACCAGCGAGCAGAAGTTGCGTACCTACTTCATTTGGGGAAAGAGAGAGAAGGAAAACACCAGGTTTTGCTGCCCCACTGTTCCAAAACCGGATGGGGGCAGGCACGGGACAAAATCTGGCCAGCTGATGGGCTGCACCAATCAAGCTAATGAAACACTGACAGCCAAATGGCGGTGACATGAAATGGTTTTACACACCCAGAACTTACTGGAAATGACAGACTCTGTGTCCCTATGAAATGTCCAGCTGAGAGCAATCATCAGAAACATTTTTCATCATATTTTCATCAAAGTATAAAAAGAAAAATGATGTAGCGGAGCAGGGACACATGGTGAGCACAATGCTTAGTTATTTGTTAGCGGCCACAGCTCTAATGGACTGAAGGAGCAGCGACACGGGGAGGGGCCAGGCGGGGCCAGGTGGGGCCAGGCGGGGTCAGGCGGGGTCAGGTGGGGCCAGGCGGGGTCAGGCGGGGCCAGGCAGGGTCAGGTGGGGCCAGGCGGGGCCTTGCTCATCTAGTTTACCAGGTTAACTGTGAACGCCTCAGATCTCTGCCTTTTTCATCTCTCTATCCCAAGGGACTCACGCTCAGTCGGCTTCACAAATATCTGCCAAAGGAGTGAACGGTTCTTATAGATTGTTAATAAGCTACAATTCTGGGCTATATTAAAACAATCCAAATTGTTTCCAATAATTCTGATGACCCTCTAACTTCCTTTCTAATGAATAAATATTAAAATCCTACAAAGATACCTCACTGCCATTTTGAATGACACTACCTAGAAATGTGTGGGGGGACATCATGGCCTTTTGCTATCAAAATTCATTTTCCCGAACGAGCCTGTTAAGTCATGCTACCTCGCTTGACAAAATAACCTCTGGCAAAGGACTTTTTATTGCCAGAAAGAACATACTCGACATGATGACGGCAGTGGGCTGTGGCCACAGGTTTGCACCTGGTCTACTTTAGATAATTCCTGACTGTGGTTACTGTTGAGCCACCTACCTATCCCTGTGTCCTGGGAAATTACACTGTGGGGCTCCCCATCTTCCTTTACCTAAGCAATGCCTTACCTATTGCTAGTCTACTATTAAAAGCTGCTGCTATAGACAACTCCATTTCCTTATGCGTTACAATTGCCTTTGGAGAAGAAACAAAGCATGGATATTTCAAAAGATGATGGCTTACCAGGAAGGACCATAACATTTTTATAGTAACTCGTATTTCTAGAGTGTGGACTTTTTAAAAAGTTTAATAATGCTACCTACTGCACAAGTCCTGGACATGCCCAGAACAGCATCCCTCACTCCTGTGATACCCCAGCTGTGACCACTTTCATTAGCTAAATGTAGTAATGCTAAGCCAATTCTGCACAGTGCCAAAGTTTGTGCAAAATAATGAAGGCAGTGGCTTACTAAATTTAATAACCTGATTCCTCTTATAAAAAATTAACCGTATGACAATGTTTAAATTGAGCCAGCTTAACTGCGCAGAGGTGGCAAGAGTGTGCCGAAGAATGTTTAAAGCTAATAATACAAAGAGAATAAAGAAACACATTTTAGAACAATGGGCAGCAGCAGTTTTTCAATTCTTGTTACATTTGATCCGATCAGGAAAATTAAGTGGCTGTGGAGGTTTACTATCTCCCTGCCTTGGGTTTTAGCCTTTGCATACAGACATCAAAGTACCATATAAAGTAAAACACGCCCCTCAAAAATATTAAATACTTGCTTCTCTTACACTAGTTTTCATTCTCCAGAATGGTGATCACAGGATAAACCAAGCCCATGGACCTGTTTCGTTTCGTCCACCCGTTGTTTCCCTCCCTCCCTCTTTCCCTTTTTCCTTCCTTCCTTCCTAATAGGCATTAGTTGCCAGCATTAAGAAATTCAGGAAGCTTGCATATCCAAAAGCAGACAACCAACTTCTCTGAAAAAGCTACCACTGGGGCCTCCAGGCCCCCTTGCTGCCGCAGGCTAGAGATGGGGTCTGTGCTGCCCCGATGGCCGCAGTCACCATTCATGCTGCTGACACACCTGCCAGGCCACTGCGGGCCTTTGGTGCTCAGATGCACACTCTCTGGAAGATTCCTGCCAGAGACAATGGCTCAGCTCAGGCCTTGCCACAAAATGGCCTCAATCAGAATGCTCACATCCGAACGGTCGGATCTCAAACAATGTTTCATACTGATCTGCTTGAGATTTTATTTAAGCCATGTCACACCCCCACATTGTAAAGCATGAGAAAATCAGGGTGTTGGCCAGGACTTGGAAGGCCTGGCAGCAGCACTGGGCTTTGTGCAGAGAAACACAAAGGTCTCAGGGACCTGCAGGAATTTGGATATATGGTAAAGTTCCTTTGCCCTTCTTTGCATTTCCTAGCAGGAACTACCCTCGGACCAAAGGACACAGAAATGAACCAGACAAGCAGTAAAGACAAGGCGCATGGTATAACAAGGTCAAGGGTTGGCGAGGGGCCCCATGTGAATGAAGAACGGGAGACGCAATGGGAGATGGAACCCTGGACACCAAGCTAAAACCATGGGGCTGTTTTGCATGTGGCAAGGAGCACATGAAAGAACTTGGGCAGGGAGTAGCACTACAAATTATCACTATTATTTTATCCATTTAAGTTATCTCTGGTGGTCAGGTAGGAAGATGGATTCGCTGAAGACACTGAAGCCTTGTGACGGGCCCTCTCACACTGAACAGCTATGGGAAAGTAGAAAACCATTTGGGAAGAAAAGATCTACAAAGCCTGATGACTGCCTGAATCTACGCTTGCGCGAGTACCCAAGGTCTCCGAGGATGCCAGCTGGGCCCTGGGTGGGGGGGCAATGGTTTACCCACACAAGAAATGCAAAGGGAGGAAAGGGTGTGTGTGTGAGGCAGGGAAGGGGGGTGGGGCGGTGGCCACACCCAGTGAGACACACTGCTCCCCAGGATGGACAGGGATAGAGTCATCGATATCTCCAACACCACACAGAACCCGGGCCCAGCAGTTGGTGACGACGCTCCCATTGAAGTGGGAGCCGAGAGCAAGGCCATTTTCCTCCCCGGGGCCAGGAAGCTTCCTTCGGGTTTGAGTTTTTTAATTTTCTCCATATTGTGGATTTACTTGGGCAGTGTCCCCATTTACTGTAAATTATGGTTTTAATTATCATTTTTATTAAGATGCCCAAAGGAGTCTGGGGGCTTACAATGCCCATAATTTCTAATGGGTTGTTATTATTAATTTATAATTGTGAAACACTGGAGACAAATGTTACTTGCAACTGTACACAATAAAAAGGCCACAGAAATGGTGGTCCCCCACCCCCACCCCCACCCCCGGCCTTCTATAGGCACAGACCACCGAAGCATCTTTAGGAACCAGCCAACAAGCTGCAAAATCTCACAGCACAAGCCATCTCCCTCGCTGGAGATCTGCCGCTGCGTACAGAGCCACAGCCAGATCAGCTTAATGTCTTCCATCCTGAGTTAGATGTGGGGACGGTTCATATTTGGAGACAATTTTTGAGTTACTAAACCAGTAGCTTAAAGTTTCTCCTGCATTTTCCTGCAAGTACAAGTACCTTTCTTTCCAAATTGATCTGATTAATGTACATGAAATTGAAGTGACATGACCTTGACCATGATAGGAAATCTAACCCTCCTAGGGCACTTGAGGTGGAGTTTTGGACATACCGTCACCACGACTGTAAGGTCACTGCCCCAAGTACGGTAACCAGTTAATCCGCACCGCTGTTTCTACAGTCACTTTAATTACCCGAATGATCACATTTACCTCACGCACCATTTCAGTTACATAGTTCTGAGATACAAAGAATTATAAATTGTGCTCGCTAAACACTAACCACAGCTGCCAACTCTTAAGAAATTACAAAACTATACGGGTCTCTCAGGAGGAAAATAAGTCATAACCAGCCTTGCTTTTAAATGTGTTTTATGTACAGCTAGCAACAAGTACCACGCAGAGGTTCCTAAATCCTCCTGATAACATAAATAGGTCCCAAATAGAAATATAGACCAAAGAAAGATACCAATGCAAGAGATGAAAACACAAAAGCAGGAATGGTGGGCTCATGTGGAATGTCTTTTTGAAATATCACCAGGCTGCAATCACATGCTTTGGGCAGTAAGCTGTTTTGTAAAGCTGTATCATAAACTCCAAGTGACTGCCCGGGATCTCTGAAGAGGCGAGAGTGACCCCAGGCTGCCCACTCGTGCTGCCACTGAGCTGGCTGAATAAGTTCTCATCCGACCTGCCAGTGACACTGCAGAGGCCAGAGTGTTAAGAATGACAGTCAGGAAAAGGCCTGAAGATTAGAATCAGCATGCGTCTAGTCAGGCCCAATGAAGACAGGCTCTGCTAGGGCAACCAAACCGAGCCCTATCCAAGTGGGAAAGGGTACGCGGGAACCAGACAACCACACAGGTTGACAGGAGGGAGGAGGAGGATAGAATACAAAGTGGCCCAACACCTTTGGGGGCAATTGGGCTATATCTATCAAACTGCACGTGGACGAGCCCTTGACCCAGCTATTCCACGTCCAGAAATTTATCCTACAAATAAACTTGCCCACATGAGCAAAAATACGAGAGGAATATTCAATGGGCATTGTTTGTAACAGCCAACAACCTGGAATCAACCTAAATGCCCATTAGTGAGGTTAAATAAATTACATGGCAGGCATAGAGCAGAGTACTGTGCTGCAGCTTAAAATATGAGGTGAGATATGATGGAGACACAAGAAAACATCTGCACGTCACCTTAATCAAGAACAAAAATATCAAAGTGGGGAACGGCACGCAAATAGGATCCCACTGCTGAAACACAAGGGTAGGAAGGGCACGTGCTTAACACGTGTTAACACTGATTACTTGGTAAGAAAGCCACTGGTCAGGGGCAAGAAACACTTATTTTGTATTTGAGACCACCGATGCTATATCGATTTTTAACACGTGCCTGTATGCCTGTTATAGAAGGAAACTACAAACAAAAACTGAATGATACTTAGTTGATAATTTATAGGCCTTTATAACTCTGAATACAGAGAAATGAAGGCAGGTGAGAATGGAAAAAACCCTACTTCCATTCCAAACACTACATTTTGAGCATCCTGATTTTTAGACAAGATCTTTGAAAGAATGTATATTGGAGGACATGGGGCCATTATTTTTGCATTGGGCCCTATGTCAGGTGCTTTATGAAATACATTACCTCATCTAAGGAACACGTCACAAAAACCCCATGAAGTGTCATTGTCTTCATTTCTTCTATGAGGAAACCAACAGTCCCAGAGGTTAAGGGATTCACAGGATCAGAGAGCAAAAAAGGAGGATCCCCAAGTGGTATGGCCTGAGTTCAAAGCAGGTAATCCCCCAACCAGCCTCCAAACCACCACACTCACCATGCGCGGTTAAAGGCACAGACTCAGAGCTCCTTCAGGGCAGGAAAAACCACTGGAAACAGGGCTTACCAGCCCAACTGTCTGCTAACTGTATTTGTTAAATATGGCTTAGAGCATTTGATACATGTCCTTTGTGATTCTTATGGGGTACGTTTACATTTTTCGCATTTGTATAATTGAAACTAAACTTACTAAGCAGTTGTCCTGCTGAAAGAGAGAAATGGTCCAAATGTATGGGCCTCAATGTCAACAGCCAACAATGCCTATTTCCTTTCCAAGTCTTTGTGTCAAGGCAAAGAATTTAGGCTCTTCAGCTACTTAATGATGTAAACGTACTTAATATATGGAATCTGTCCCCAAACTATGACACATTATCTTCTCTGTTATTTAATATTTACTTCATCACAGGGCTCAGAATCAACACCATCCTTTGCTTTCACAAACATCTCTGTGTAAGCCCTCCATGTGGATAACTAATCCACAGTAATAGTTTCTCTCCACATTCTCCAAGGTCAATAACTTACAAGTATAGACTCAATTTAACCTTGTTTCTATGCGTTCCACCGGTAAGTCATTTTACATGGGGCAATCTTAACACCATAACCATTACAATTTTGCTCAAATTTTTCTATAATTTCAAAAAGCCTTCAGTGCCAAACTTCCAAGAAATGTCTTTATTAAAGTCAAAGATAAGGAGCAACCCCCCCTTTCCAAATAAGGGGAAAGGAATGCCACACTGGATCTTTTTAACAAAATGTACATGGCACTTTTATAAACTTGGCCCAGAGCCTTAGGAAGAAAAATTAAAACAGGATGAAACAGAAGAAACAAAAACAAAGGCTTCTTGAAAAAAAAAAAAAAAAAAAAACCTGAAATACAGCTGATTGGACATAGAGACCACTATATCTTTTAAAAGCTCTCAACAAGTTGCAAATTCTTTCACTCGCTGGCATTAATAAAGGGAAGAATACAATATAGGTCTATAATTTCAAACCCAGCACATGCTGTTTGCCTCAAGTTAACGTTCGTTGGACAGCAAGCCTCTAACTAACAAATCACACACACACACACACACACACACACGCACACACACACATCCATGGTGTCACTGCTTTGAGTTCCACACTCACAGCAGCCTCTACGAAAAGAACCAAAGTGTTTCTGGTTGTTAGAAGTGGAAAGATTTACCCTGAAGTCAGGCCTTTCTTACTTTGATGGATTAGTTTACAGCCAGTTGAAGAGGAGAAGAGAACCCAACTCTGAATCTGCGAGCATGCTTGTATTATATTACTGAGCGGCTCGTTGTTTTCACAGCTGGGCCGGGGTTTCCTCTCAGGACTGCGGCCTCCTTGCTGGGTCGTCTGCTCCAGATGGGGTTCTTTGATTTAGAGCAAACGGGTGACCACGAAGGTCCCGCTCCCACTCTTGTCCAAAAAGAGACCCCATTCTCTGACTTTCTCAATTACCAGTGGGGCCATGATCAGCTGGTCTACCAACGTATTTTCCACTCCTGTCAATTAAGAAGTGTTTAGGAAGGGACTGTTTAAAAAAAAAAACAAAAACAAAAAACCTTCATCCCATTGAAAGCTGCCAGAAATGAAAACCCTGCTCCACCCTGCATCGTAGATGTTGGCAATATAACTACCTTTCTAATTCAAGTCCCCCACCCCTGCCTTTTTTTAAACCAACCTTGGCTCTCACCTTTCCAAAGAGTGGTATATTACTGTTCCTCTTAAAAAGATTAAATTTGAGGACTTTTGCCCAAGATGGAGGCGTAAGTAGACACAATGTGCCTCCTTGCACAACCAAAAGAAGGACAACAACAATTTAGAAACAAAAAACAACCAGTACCGACAGAAAATTGAACTGTATGGAAGTCTGACGGCCAAGAAGTTAAAGTAGACATATTCATCCAGACAGGTAGGAGGGGCAGAGTGAGGCAGCTGGGCGGTGAGGGGTCACAGCAAATTGGTAACTGGGGTACCCCGGCATGTAAGGCAGCAGCTGGTGAACCCAGCGAGGCTGCGGATTATGCAGGGGCACAGCGCGCAAGGCAGCTGGCAGACCAGGTGGTCCCACATTCACACGCAGATAAACCAGGTGAAAGTGGGGAGCAAGACAGATTGCGCAACCCAGCATCCCAGTGAGGGGAAATAAAGCCTCAAAGCACCAATTAAAAACACCTGTGGGGGTTGAGGTGCTGGGGGGAACTCCCAGTCTCACAGAAGAGTTCATTGGAAAGACCTGCAGGGTCCGAGAATGTACACAAACCCAGCCACCCGGGAATCAGCACCAGAAGGGCCCAATTTACTTGGGAGAAGCGGGGGAAGTGCCCAAAACCCAGCAGAGAGCAGAACAAGAACCATTGTTCACTCTCAGACCCCTCCCCTACATAGAGCCTCACAACCCAGGGACTGGATTGCCCTGCCCTGGTGCACACCTAAGGCTCTGTCCCTCACTACTAACTGGTACAACAAGACAAAAAAAAATGGTCCAAATTAAAGAATAGATCAAAGCTCCAGAACAAATACAACTAAGTGACGAAGAGACAGCCAACCTATCAGATGCACAGTTCAAAACACTGCTGATCAGGATGCTCACAGAATTGGTTGAATTTGCTCACAAATTAGATGAAAAAAAAATGAAGGCTACGCTAAGTGAAATAAAGGAAAATGAACAGGGAACCAACAGTGACAGGAAGAAAACTGGAACTCAAACCAATGGAGTGGACCAGAAGGAAGAAAGAAACATCCAATCAGAAAAGAATGAAGAAACAAGAATTCAAAAAAATGAGGAGAGGCTTAGGAACCTCCAGGACATCTTTAAATGTTCCAACATCTGAATTATAGGGGTACAGAGGGGAAGAGGAAGAGCAACAAGTGGAAAACTTATTTGAACAAATAATAAAGGAGAACTCCCCCAATCTGGCAAAGGAAATAGACTTCCAGGAAGTCCAGGAAGCTCAGAGAGTCCCAAAGAAGGTGGACCCAAGGAGGAAAACACCAAGGCACATCATAATTACATTACCCAAGATGAAAGATAAGGAAAGGATCTTAAAAGCAGCAAGAGAAAAGGAGACAGTTATCTACAAAGGAGTTCCCATCAGACTGTCAGCGGATTTCTCAAAAGAGACCTTAGAGGAAAGAAGTGGCTGGAAAGAAGTATTCCAAGTCATGAAAGTCAAGGACCCCCATCCACGATTGCTCTATCCAGCAAAGCTGTCATTTAGAACAGAAAGGCAAATAAAGTGCTTCCCGGATAAGGTCAAGTTAAAGGAGTTCATCATCACCAAGCCCTTATTATGTACAATGTTAAAAGGACTTATCTAAGAAAAAGAAAATAAAAAATATGACAGTAAAAAGACAGCAAACTCAGAGATATTAACAGCCACACCTAAAACAAAAACAAAAACAAACTAAGCAAACAGAACAGGAGCAGAAACACAGAAATGGAGATCACATGGAGGGTTAGCAACAGGGGAGTAGGAGGAGGAGAGAGGGGGAAAAGGTACAGAGAATAAGTAGCATAGAGGGTGGGTAGAAAATAGACAGGGGGAGGGTAAGAATAGTATGGCAAATGTAGAAGCTAAAAAACTTAAAAGCATGACACATGGACATTAACTAAAGGGGGGAATGTGGAGGATAGTGAAGGGGAAAATGGGACAACTGTAATATCATAATCAATAAAATATATTTTTTAAAAAAAGAAAAAAAGATTAAATTCTTTATGCTCTCAAAGTCAGGTGGAGGTACTCAAAACACCAGACTGGGAAAATTCAGCACTTTTCTAAGGCTTATTTTTATTCTGTTTTACTTTTAACTTATCTTTATTGTATTTTCCCCATTGCCATTTATCTCCCTTATACTCCCCTCCCCCCACAATCACCACACTGTGGTCCCACGTCCGTGAGTCCTTTTTCCTTGATCCCTCCACCCCCTAACGCCTCCCCCCAGAGCTGTCAGCCTGCTCTCCATCTAGGAGTCTGTCCCCATTTTGCTTGTTCAGTTTGTTTATCAGATTCCACATATGAGTGAAATCCTATGGGTTTGTCTTTCTCTGCCTGGCTTATTTCACGTAGCATAATACTCTCCCGGTCCATCTATGCTGCTGCAAAGCGTAATGTTTTCTTTTTTTTCAGCCGAGTGGTATTTCATTGTGTAAGGCTCACTTTTAAAGTGTCCAAATTGACTTTTCATTCTCCATCACTTACAACTTTTTAAGATGCACCTTCTCAGAAGGACAACTTAAATTCAGTCATCAAAGCTAGACACAGGGAAGAGTCCCACTAACCTTGTGCTCTCTATAGGTCATGTCCTAAAATCAGTGACTGCTTATCAGGTAACGAAATTGGTAACTGGGGTTGGGGAAGAGGAGATAAGGACTGAAATGAAAGATGTGCCCAAAATGTACAACAAGAAGACAAAATGGAAAGCACTGGAAAGCAAATGAGTTTAATTCAAAACACCTCATTAAAGAATAAGCCTTACCTGGTCTCATTAGGAAAAAAGTATACCTGACAATCTATATAAGCGGGTCTCCCTCTCATAGCGTGATTACATATTTAATGTAATCACATTCAGTTTTATAAAGTCTACCAGTGGTTTGGCTATGTGTATTTCTGTTGTTGCTTTGCCTTTTTAAAATACAAATATTGACACCATCTCAATTCAACTTAAAAATATACATTTTCAAAGCTAAATACAATTTAAAAAAACAAAATTAAAAAATAATTTAGGCTTGTGACTTGTAACCTGGGTTCAAAACCAGGCTCTGCCAATTACTGGCCTGGGCAAGTCATGTAAACCCTGTATACTGCAGTTTCTTCATATGTAAACAGGGAGGGCAATGAACCTGCAAGGTGAGTTTTCAGGGTTAGTGATGGAAAAAAGAAAGAAAGAGGCAGGCAGGAAGGAGGTGGGGTGGGAGGAAGAAAGGTCATGGGTTACAGGAAAGCTCCTAAAATGTGATTTTCGTTTAGAGAAGGCCCCAATATTTACACAATTCTAATAAAATTTAGTTTCATAATCATTAGAGTAATACAAATTTGTGTAGTGATAAGTGAGGACATGTAACACTGATTATAAAATTATGAGACTTTTGCATAATTGGAAATTAACATTTCTAAATAAAATGTCACTTTTTTCCATTTATAATTAACAAAAATCCCACCAACTACAACCCTACCTTACATTTTTCTACATATTAATCACCTGTACCTATAGATATTTTAAAAATAAGCTCAGCATTGGCGCTATTGGTAATTTATCATCCCTAGATCATGCCATAAGGAATCTAAACCACCTTTTCCCAATTCAATTGAAGAAATATTTACTGAGTGACTGCAATTCTCTAAAAACTCTAAAAACAACAGCAATATCAAAAGAGACCTAAGTTTCTGCTTCTGGTGCATTCCCTTGCATAAACAATCCACAGCCACCCTGGGTGAAGATACCTGTAACTGGCTTTCAGAAGAAGCAGTAAAACAAAGTCTTCACTTCACTTCCTTCTTCCACAGGCCAGGTACACAGAACAGGGCACAGAGAATCCTTACTAGCTTGAGGCCTTGGTATACGCACTCAGTGATTACAGGACCTGGGTCCCCGAGAGACCTACAACTTGCTAAAGAAACTCTCCTAAACAAAATCAGATTGGCTTGGGAGGGGGAGAGAGAAAGATTTTAGTTTTTAGTTTGATAACATTTTGTTTTGGAAGACCATGACGAGGAAGTGGTGAAACATAGCAATTTTAAAATCTGCACCTCTCAGGAAACGTGTAATCTAACCTTCGGCCGTGATCAAGCACCTGCTTGGCATGAGTGTCAGGGAAGCGCAGAGCGCCTTCCAGGCGAGACTGATTTTGCCTGACTCCTGGAGACTCAGCCAGCTGTAAAGTTGTGTTTGGCTCCCGCCACGCAGCTGCTGCCTCTGGGCCAAGAGAGCCCCAGTAGGAGTCCCCACATAGGTAATGTGCCCAGTTAGGGATTCCACTCAAAGAAGAGGGAGAGAGCCCTCAGTTCAGCCCTGACAGAGGACTCCAACTTGCACAGAGCTTCAATTCAAACTGCGTGCCTGGAGGGTCTGGGCCCTCAGTGGCAGGAGCCTGTGAGATTGGGGAGCAGCCATAAGAGATTCTAATGCAGATTCTCCTTCCCGGACTGGATAGCTTGAGGAGGCTCCCATACTGGATCTTTTATTTGGCTAAAACCTGCAGCCTGCCCTTCAAGCACATAATGTTTCGAAGGCTTTGTTAGGCTTTGTTAGGTACACTAGATTTTCTTCAGTGCTTTAAGACAGATACAGAACAGGAAATAAATATGAAACCTAAGAAATTTCTTAGAGCAAAGGTAGATTAGGAATTATATTGATGGTTATGGATTGAATTGTGTCTTCTTAAAATTCATATTGAGTCCTAACCCCTGATGTGACTGTTTTGAAAACGAGGCCTTGAAGGAGGCGGTTAAGGTTAAATGAAAATGAACCAATGAAACAGAAACAGACTCATAAACACAGAAAAAAATGAACTGATGGTTGCCAGAGAAGAGTGGAATTAAGGGGCTGGGTGGAAAAGGTGAAGGGATTAAGAAGTACAAATAGGTAGTTACAAAATAATCATGGGGATGCAAAGCACAGCATAGGGAATAGCCAATAATATGGTAATAATTTTGTCTAGTGCCAGGTGGGTGGGTACTCGAAATATTGGAGGAACACTTTTTCAAGTATATGATTGTACACTTGAATGTCCATACTATGCTATACACCTGAAACTAATACAAAATAATACTGAATCTAAATTGTAATTGAAAAATAAATTGTAAATTTTAAAAAAAGGTCAAATCAGGTCATTAGGGTGGGGCCCTAATCCAATGGGACTTGCGTTCTTATACAAAAAGAGAGACCAGGGATTTGTGCCCACAGAAGAGAGCCTGTGGGAGGCACAGTAAGCCGGGGGCATCTGCGGGGCAAACAGAAAGGCCTCAGCAGAAACCAACCCTGCTGACACCTTGGTCTTGGACTCCCAGCCTCTGGAACTGTGAGAAATAAATTTCTGTTTAAACCCCAAGGTCTACGGTAGTTTTTTATAGTAATCGGAGCAGACCGATACACTGGTGCTTTTGACCAGATCAGCTTGCTCAAAAAGGAGAAACAGCAATGCCCCCTAAGTAGGGTAGAAGTATTTATGTCACTCCTAAAAGAGGCAAATAACTGAGGTGGAGTAGGTGAGACTTATGTTGGAAATCTAATGCCTTGTTGGAGTCTCTCCTAAGAAATAGAAAAACACCTGCAAGTGAAGAGTGACCTAGTTCTTTGCTACTCAAACAGTGGCAGCATTACCTGGGAACTTGTTAGAAATGCACATTCTGGGACTTCCGGCCAAGATGGAGGCGTAGGTAGGCACACTGTGCCTCCTCGCACAACCAAAAGGAGGACAACAACAAATTAAAAAACAAAAAGCAACCAGAACTGACAGAAAATTGAACTGTATGGAAGTCCGACAACAAAGGAGTTAAAGAAGACAAACTCATCCAGACCGGCAGGAGGGGCGGAGTCAGGCAGCCGGGCAGAGAGGACTCGCGGTGAGGCGGCGGCTGGAGGTCCTGGGCAGGCAAGACAGCAGCTGGCAGAGCCGGCAAGGCTGTGGCTGGTGGAGCGGCCGGTCCCACATTCACGTGCAGATAAACCAGGAGGAGTAACTGGGGACTAAGACAGACCGCACAACCCAGGGTTTCAGTGCGAGGAAATAAAGCCTCAAAGCCTCTGACTGAAAACACCTTTGGGGGTTGAGGCGGCAGCGGGAAAGACTCCCAGCCCCACAGGAGAGTTCGTTGGAGACACCCACAGGGTCCCTAGATGTACACAAACCCACCCACCCGGAACCAGCACCAGAAGGGCCCAGTTTGCTTGGGGGAAGCGGGGAAGTGACTGAAATCCGGCAGAGAGCAGAGCAAGCGCCATTCTTCCCTCTTGCACCCCGCCCCCACAAACAGCGTCACAACACAGCGACTGGATTGCTCGCCCTGGTAAACATCTAAGGCTCCGCCCCTCATACTTAACAGGCCCGTCAAGACAAAAAAAAATGGCCCAAACGGAAGAACAGATCAAAGCTCCAGAACAAATACAACTAGGCAACGAAGACATAGCCAACCTATCAGATGCACAGTTCAAAACACTGCTGATCAGGATGCTCACAGAATTGGTTGATTTTGGTCACAAATTAGATGAACAAATGAAAGCTACAATAAGTGAAATAAAGGAAAATGTACAGGGAACCAACAATGATGGGAAGGAAACTGGGACTTGAATGAATGGGTTTGGAGAAGGAAGAAATAAACATTCAACCAGAAAAGAATGAAGAAACAAGAATTCAAAAAAATGAGGAGAAGCTTAGGAACCTCCAGGACATCTTTAAATGTTCCAACATCTGAATTATAGGGGTACCAGAGGGGAAGAGGAAGAGCAACAAGTGGAAAACTTATTTGAACAAATAATAAAGGAGAACTTCCCCAATCTGGCAAAGGAAATAGACTTCCAGGAAGTCCAGGAAGCTCAGAGAGTCCCAAAGAAGGTGGACCCAAGGAGGAACACACCAAGGCACATCATAATTACATTAGCCAAGATTAAAATGAAGGAGAGAATTCTA
>PVKU01000369.1:0-92570 GCA_004027475.1 Anoura caudifer | reverse complement strand
CTTAGAGGAAAGAAGTGGCTGGAAAGAAGTATTACAAGTCATGAAAGTCAAGGACCCACATCCAAGATTGCTCTATCCAGCAAAGCTATCACTTAGAACGGAAGGGCAGATAAAGTACTTCCCAGATAAGGTCAAGTTAAAGGAGTTCATCATCACCCAGCCCTTAAAGGGACTTATCTAAGAAAAAGAAGATAAAAAATATGAACAGTAAAATGACAACAAACTCACAGTTATTAACAACTGAACCTAAAAATAAAAACAAAAACAAACTAAGCAAACAGCTAGAACAGGAACAGAACCACAGAAATGGAGATCACATGGAGGGTTATCAGTGGGGGAGTGGAAAGGGGAGAGAGAGGGAAAAGGTACAGAGAATAAGTAGCACAGATGGTAGGTAGAAAATAGACAGTGGGAGGGTAAGAACAGTACAGAAAATGTAGAAGCCAAAAAACTTATATGTACGACCCATGGACGTGAACTAAAGGTGGGGAATGCAGGTGGGAGGGGGAGTGCAGGTTGGAGGGGAATAAAGGGGGAGAATGGGACAGCTGTAATAGCATAATCAATAAAATATATATTTAAAAAAAAGAAAAAAGAAATGCACATTCTTGGGCCCTGCCCCAGACCTGCTGAATCAGAGGCTCTGGGTGTCGGGCCCAACAGTCTGTGTTCTAATAAGCCCGGTAGAGAACTCAGATGCTTGTTCAAGGTCAAGGTTCTCTGGTCTTTCAAGGCCCAGATCTCACCTTCTCTAACAACAAATGTTGTACAATGCTTCCTATGAATGCACTACTTTTACATCACGGTCCCATTTAAGCCTCCATACCATGGGCATATGATGCTATTATCCCTATTGAGCAGATAAGAAAACAGAGGCTCAGAAAAGCCAAGGTCAAATAGCTAGTAAGTTAAAAAGAGTAAAAAGTGAACTCCAGGGTCTGACCCTATAAAGCCTCTCAGAGTTTCCTCTTTGGCAAAGCTAGTCTGTTTTCTCTCTGGATGTTGACTCCCCTCGGCAGACTGCCTCTTCCTAGCACCCTGGTAGGAGGCCGACAGACCTGAGTTAGAATCTGGCCTCTTCCACTTCCTGGTAAGCTTTGTGCCTTGAGAAGGATGCTCAGCGTTCTCGGTTGAATCGTGTCCACCGCCTCAAAATTCCTATGTTGGAGTCTGAAGATCCAGCACCTCAGAAAGTGACCTTCTTTGAAGATAAGGCCTTTGCAGAGATAATTATGTTAAAGCGAGGTTATTGTGCTGAGCCCTAATACAATATGACTGGGGTCCTTATAAAATGGGGAAATTTGGACACGGTCTACAAATGAGGAGACCACCCTGTGAACAGGAAGACGGCCATCTATCTACAAACCAAAGAGGGCCGCCTGGCCCAGATCCTTCCCCCCTCCAGCCCTCAGATGGAACCAACCCTGCCAATGCCTTGATTTTGACTTCTATTCTCCAAAACTGAGAGACAGTAAGCTTCTGTGGTTGAAGCCGTCCAGTCTGTGGTACTTGCTATAGCATCCTCAGAAAACTCACACACTTAGCTTCTATGAACCTCAGTTTCTTTCATCTGTACAAGGGGAATATGAAGATGTATTCTCACAGGGCTGTTAAGAGAATCAAATGAGATAACTTGTAGAGTTCTGGGCAAGTAGCAAGTTCTCATTTCATTAGGCTTCTGATTAATACAACATTTGCTAAAATCTTCTCCATGTGATTTATATCTCAAATTCTATGGAAATCTAAAAATCTGTACAAAGACTAAATAGAATAAATGAAACTTAGCTTCTCTAGTAACTATGCTGTTCAACAATTAATAATTGGGGTCCCAGCTCCCTCCAGAATGTATGTAAAGCAGTATAGCGGAAACACCCACAAACAACACAGTAATTAAAAATAACATGGAAATCAGTGGTCGCCTGGAGCCAGATGGGGGAGGGAGGAGATTGACAAACTGCCTGTGAAAAAGGCAGCAGAACAATTTCTGTAGAGATGTCAATGTTCTGTATCCAGATCAGGCTGGTGGTTTACCTGGCTATATACACATGCCAATAGTCATCCATGTGTACAATTAAATGTATGGGTTTCACTATATGTGACATACCTCAAAAAGTTAGTATTTTTCAAAAAGTGAAAATGCATGCCCACACTAGGAAAAGAAAACAACAACTGATCTACCAAGACTCTGAAGTAAGCTGGCTACTTCCTTGAGCACGTAAATGTTAATTCTGAGCCTCCTGGCAACCAAGGTAAAGAAGGGAAATAAAATTCTGTGTAATGCCTTCTTTATCAAAGGAAGAAAAGCCTACCAATTCTTTAGGAGAGGTGAGCTTTATTTTCTCAACAACTGTGAAATTTGGTCACCAGAATCCCTACATGGGAAATATGTGTTAATAGAGTAAGCCATGGATTGTCAAACTTGTTCTGTAGAAGGTCAAATATTAAATATTATGGGCTTTGCAGGCCATATGGTCTCTGTCACAACCAGTCAATTCCACTGTTTTAAAATAACATGAAAGCAACTACAGACAAGTAAATGAGTGGATGTTGCAGTGTTCCAATAAAACTTTATTTACAAAAATAAATATAGAAAGGCTGGATTTGGCCCATGCACCATAGTTTGCTGAGGCCTGAAATAAACAATGCATTTTAATATTCAATTCTAAGCTGACCTGACGCTTAGAACAAACAGGAACAAAACATGGGAAGACATGAAGGGGACCTTGACCTGTAGATTTTCTATGAAAGAAAACATTAATAATAACAACAGCCAAGTCAAGGAACCATGTGGATAACAACCACAGCAAATTTAATTTGAGACAGTTTACACGGTTCTATGAAAGCATCTATAAAGAGAATCTCGTTAAAACAGATATAAAAGAAATTTTTGAAGTATTCAATTTGCATCAAAATCTTATTACACTGTTTGTTTCACCCTGAATTTCATTCAACTTAAATATAACTGCATTCATTGGCTTTTCACTGCAAAGCTGGATGTAGAACTATAAACTACATCCTGCCTCTCCCTTTGTGTAAAATTGACAAATGTGTTGTTCTTGGATTCCAGGATTCTAGAGAAAGCCAACTTAAATGAATTAAGATGACTAATGTGTTGATTCTGTTTCCAATCCAACAAAATGTTAATGTAAGAACCCATGTCATATGATGCTATGTGTTTTAGTTCAAATTTAACATCAAATATTGAATAAGGCAGTTTTTAAGTAAATTACCAAGCTAAAAATATTCCTCAGCATAGCAAGAACTCCATCTCGTTTAAGTAAATGGAAATTTGAACGTCTTTGCTCAGATCAGCCTAAATAAGAAATTAGAAAAATGCAAACCTCCATTATAGTCAACAGCATTGATTACATCTTTCTGTGGAAAGTAGCACAATACTGTGTCTCAAGGAAAAGGCTTCATTTAAAATGATTCACCCATAATCGTGACTTCAAGCAACGTTCTACATGCAAGACTTAAGCAAAACAAGGCTTTTCTGGCGTGCCAGGTAAGTACTCACAGCTGAGGCGAACCACGTGAGACCGATGACCCAAGTGTCTTTGAACACCCAGCTACGACGGGGCGTCTGGCTTACAAGTCCTTCTGCACAGGGATGATGTTTTCACAAATGTTTTCATTGCATTTACTTAACATTTGGTTGAGGGGTTCCTGTGGCTCTAACACACCGCCGCGCAGTTTTGTTTTAGTAAACTAACATTAGCTTTTCATCACGTAATATGTGAGTAATTTCTAGTTCCACAGAGGCAGTAACTATCACAGTTTTAAACGCTGTCAGGAGTACTCAAACCCTGAATTCAACCCTGTAAACACTCACCATGTACCTGCCATGAATAAGACACTAAATGTCAGGTCTTGGCTCTTCAATTCTAATATCAAACCTTTCTAGTTTTCATAAATAAATTCTATTTGCTGACCACCAAAAAATAAATTTTAATAATTACTTTCAGTGTGAAAATCAAATCTATTAAGACATGACAGAAAGAAGAAAATCAATAATAAGAGGGTCACATCTTTCACAAGAAAAAAAGAAAGAAATTTAAAGTTTTATAAGGAAGAATTTAGAAATTCAGGGTCTAGAAATGGAAACTACACAGAATATATGTATTTTGCCCCCAGGTTTTAGATTCAACTATGACAGGCTGTCAGTAACCGAATTTTTTTTATTACCTGCCAGTTATTTAGGAAATTTCCATTGTTTAGCAAAGGGTAATTCTGAAATCAATACTACTTTAGTATCACATGCTGATAAATTTCCATCAGAAAGTGGCCAGTACAATACAAAGTTAACATCCACATCTCTAGGCATATCTTGTTTATTAATTCTATTCAATTCAGTGATTTTTTAATGAAAGGACTCTCTAGAGCAAGTATATGTATTTAACTGCTACTAATGATCACAATTCCGGAAAAGTATCAGGATTTCTTGATTCAGTGACCACGGACTGCCTTCTCCTCCCTCCCCCAACAATGCGCAGAAGTGCCTAGCTATGAACACATTTATTTTCCCCCTATGGAAAGGGGCCAGAGGTTCCATGACATTCTCAAAGATGTACAGAATTTTTAAAAAATCAAAAAAACGGTTAAAATCCAGTGAGCTGAAATATTTTTTTCTAAGCAGAAAGCTGTGAAAACATTTTGTTTATGCCTCTGAAAGATAAACAGGAAGAAGCCAAATATTGTGTGCTTAACAAAACAGTCCCAGAACCAGCCCAACGGAGCAATCCCCCATCTCAGTGTCAGGGTGAGACTCACCCACCGGCAGCCCAAAGCCCCGCGCAGCACTGAAATGACGTCAGCAGCGCCCTGGACAAGCAGCCACTCAGACCGCTTCAACTTTTTGAGGCCGGGAACTCATTTGCTCAAGGCAGCCTGTTCTGTTACTGGGAGGCAGGCAATTGGTCCTTGACGTGGGTTATAAAAACAGGCCAAAAGAGCAACTACTTCCGAAAATTATTCGCCGTATGAAAGTAAGCTCCACAGAGGTGGGACGACTTGGTTCCCTGCTGCAGCCCCAGCTCCTAGAACAGCGTGGGTACACAGGGGGCACTCAGTAAGTATTTGTTAAAAGAACGACTTATTGAATGACTGCTGTTCATTTGGGCTAGCATCAAAACAGTAAGCAATACCTCTTTTATAGCTTGGTTCTTAGAAGTTGAATTGTGTCACTGAAAAATGTTTAAGTCTTAAACTCCAAAACGTTGAGATGTGGCTTTATTTGGAAATTAGGGCCTTCATTATGTCAGCTCTAATCCGATGTGACTGGTGTCCCTATAAAGGGGGAAAATTGGGATGGAGACAGACACACATAGAGGGAAGAGAGTGTGAAAAGCCCCGTGGACACGGCCACGTGAAGATGGAGGAGGACCCCGGAACTGCTGCCACCCCCCCACCCCCCTCACCCCCGCTGTCAGGAACTGCGTGAGCCTGCCAGAAACCCCCACTGGCTTCAGAGGGAACACAGCCCTGCCAGCGCCTTCACTTTGCATTCTTGCCTCCAGAACTTGGAAATAATAAATTTCTGCTCAAGTCACCCCGTTTGTGGTAGTTTGTTAAGGTAATCTGAGAAAACTGATACAGCAGCAAATACCGTTCAAGCCCCCAAATTCGTCACAAGCTGAGGCTGATTTTTTGTTCCTGACAGTCTTTTAACCTTTATTGAAGGAGAACTTTAAATGATGGACTATTCTTATCAGGGCACAAGAGACCTGAGTAGTGGTGCAAGGGGTGGACTGTACTGAGTCCCTGTCACACACACTTAAATTCTCCCAGCCCCGTCCTTCTCCAGCTATGGCTGCAACCCCTCGTTCCCTACATAGCTTTCCAGCAACTTCACATAAACGCAGTTGGACAGCCCCACCTGGGGCTGCAGTGTGAATCCCTCCATTCATTCCTGCCATGGTTTCTCTGGCACTACAGCATGGGATACCTGCAGAAACCTGCTTGGGACTCATACAGGTGCAACCGCAACATGCTGAGGCATGAATACCTGTGGGGCTACCCCGGCCTGATGGGGATGGCAGACAATGGGTAAGTGCATTCCCCCTCCATCCGCAGGCAGGCAGCTCTGAGACCCACTTCACAGTGGTCCTCCGAAAGTCCCTTGGAACTGAGCACTGCTGATACATGCTGTGCCATCCTCCCAACCCTCACTCCATGTTCTCTGAAGTCACATCCCAAATTCTCTGCAAAAAAGTCTTTGCCTCACGTTCTGCTTGGGGGGAAACACAAATACCTCTTAAGACATTTTTCAGGATGGAAAACTTACAAGCTCAGTTTTTGTAAACGTGAATCATTAGAAAAGTCTTTCCTTCCATTCTAATCAGATGAATCCCGCTTACTTGCCGAAGTCTGTCCATCGGTCCAGGTGCTGCCCCCTGATGTAAGCCAGGTCTCTCTCTCTCTCTCTCTCCTGCAGGGCTATTGCAAGTAGCTTGTGTAGACATTTTCTTCCACCACTTAACTAACGTGTGCTCCTAGGAGACGACTTGATGAGCCCTTAGCTCGTCTGTGCTCTGTCCAGAAATGAACACTGTGTTCTAGATGCGGTCTGACCACTGGGACGGTTCACCTTTCTTTATAACAAGCCAGGAAAGTTTCAACCAAAGGTATAAACTGTTTGTCTACCTTGGAGGCTTTCTTTCTGCAAATGTTGAGGGCTGCGAGAAACGTGGCATGGCAGAAACTTCTTCTGAGCAGCTGTAGGTAATAGAGATGCCGAACGATGACTGCAATTCCAAAGCCCCGTTTTCGACATTCGCTCCCCTTTCACATCAGTGGAGTGGCACATTAAGCACTTCACTCCTGCTCTCCCGCAGTGTGGAGCACATGGTTTTCACAAGCTTGATTACGGTCTATGGCAGTTGGGCGATTGCTACTGAAGTCAGGCAGACGCCTGCTGGCTTCTCAGAGTGGGCTCCCTCGGATGCATCTTATTATCATACAGGGGGGAAATAATTTTTAAAAGTACTCAATCAAGAGATATGCATTCTTACCATATCTCTTTATTTCTTGGAAAAGTTGAGTTAAACCCCGAGATGTTTACTTTCTCCACTGTTCCTTATCCTCACAGGTCAAAGGTAGGAAGACCAACACCCTTAAGAACTTTTGCACTCGGGCCCCCTGAGTAGTGCCAGCCTCATTCAGTCTCATCCTCCTTTCCTCCTGGTTTGACCTAACCATATCATGCACATCTTTACTGCTCAATTGAGTTCTAATTAAGCATTATAAAAAATAAAACAAAGTAGTTGCATATTATAAACATCCATTGGCAAGTATAATAGCATGGGTCTTCATATGAGAAGTAAATTTAATAAAATTAACAAGAAATATTTCATCGAAGACAGAATAATTAAAAGGCGCGCTGTACTGTCAGCAGAGCTGCCCTGGCTCTGCAGCAGCATCAGAGGGAGTGGGCTGCTGTGTGGCATTGGCGATTCTCCCTCAGCACCTCCTACCAGCCGTTCGCCTGAGCGGGTGGAAGGAGCCATTCAGCTGGTGGTCCCACAGCCACCTGCTGGACAACGTTCATCTTGCAGCCATTTAGAAAGATGATCTGTTCAAAAGAATTCCCACTTCTGTGGAGCGAGGCACCCTCTCCCTTTACCACGGGCTCGCGGACCTGCTCTGTGCCTCTCACTTCCTCTTGCTCTGTTCATGATGTCCGTGCACTACAGGAAGGACAGACCCGCTGTAGTCTGTCTGTTCTGTTGAAAGTGTGGATGCTGGCCCAGTGGGGCGCACAAAACCGTGATATTCCTTAAATTCTCCAAGTGGAACAGAGACTGTGACAATTGCAGAGCTGTCCCTCAGCAGGTTGGTCCATAGACTTAAAACTCTACTGATTTTTATTCCCTATTCCATACAAGGGTGCATCTTAAACCAGTTTCATTTTACCTCTTAAGAAAAAAAATCTCTGTGTTGGCATATATGTGAAATTCCCTGCAATAAAAAGTTAAGAAAATAAATTTAAAACTCAGTCCTAGGAACAGAACAATAGATAAGGCAACTCATGGGTGAACAGCACGAGGTGACGAATATCAGGCTAGTGCTTTCATTTCATCTCAGTGAATTCTCACAACTCTTTGAGGCTGGCATCATGATACCCACCTCACAGATGAGGAAGTTGATGCTTGGGGACTAAGGGTACAGTCCAATGTCCCCGAGTGATCAAGTTGGGAAGCATTAAAGCAAAAAAGGAAAAAACAAGTGTGTCTAGTTATCAAGAAAAGGATGCACTCAAAATCTGAAAACTACGTAGTCAACAGTAGACATACATTTATGTTGTAATCTAATTTTCTCAGGGCTTAATAATTTTAACCATGCAAGTTTTTCTTTTTTTTTAATTGTTGGGGGTGGTGGGCTGGGAGGGGAGGCAGCTTTCCCCTTGGATGTGTCTCCATTTGTCCCCAATCTCTGGTCCCTCCCTCTTCCCTTCATTTATTCCTGCCCACGGAGACGGCACAACCTAGGTGACTGAGCTATCTACCAGTGAGAACAGGTCACATGCAGCCCTGCCTGTGTGTCCCTCTCATGGACGGCAGCACCCTGCTACGCACTGCTGGGTGGGACATGCTGCAGGGCATGGGGCACGCTGCCCCTGGGGGTGGGGTCTGGAGGACCAGCACTGGCCCATTACCCTGTGTAATTCTGGTATTCAGAATTAGAAAGCCCACCAGCCCACATATATAAACCAGATTCTCCAATATCAACTTGATCAGTCGTTATGGTGATGTTCTAGTTCACCTTATCGTTTGTCCTAGTTCTCAGTTAGCTCATACGTGGGAAGGGGAAAGCGTGACAACTGCTGGGCGCTGCAGACCCCAACACCTCTTTCTATGCTAATGAACCAATCTGTGCTCGGAAGTCTCTCATTAGAGTAAAAAGCTCTATGTTCCCCCAGTCTCTATAATTTATGAGGAGTGCGGCTACACGCTTCAAACCCGTTTAGAACTTATAAACAGATGTGGCATAATAGCACATTAATAAGTTTTTGTCCCCAAGACCTGAAAAATTTCACAAGTCACACGATTAAGACTAGCTCCGGTGAGTTCTACAGTGAGAGGGGCGAGAGTGGACACCAAGATGCACGCACAGGGCCCAGGATGCTTTTCCAGTGTGTCCCGGGAGCCCACCAGCCTGTTGTAGACATGAATCCGTACTACAAGCGAATTCTTCTTCCAGCTGTATGGTATTCCTTGTTTCCTTGCATCGCTATAATTTTTAAGAAGCACAGGCATATCCTGAAATCCCATGCTTTGTAAAAGATTCCATTATAAGAGTAATCACTATTGAACCTTTTATCCCAGATGTAATTTCTTACATGTTACAACAAGTTTGGCACGCATTGTGAATTTCAGCCAAGGTTGATAAAGTTCAATAACTTGGCTAACCAACCATGTGTACTACTCATTATAGAAGTAATAAATAGATTCATCAAAATGGACATGAAAAAGCCATAAGAAAATCGGATGCCATTTCCAGGCTGCCTCATAAAAGCACCTCTTGTAATACTTTAATATAATTTTATATATAGTTATCCCGCCTACCCATCGTTCAATAGCAGGCATATATAAAACAATCATCTACCCACGTATGCATGCTGAATAAATTCCAGTCACAAAGGTGAATTCTCTATTCCAGGGATCTCGAAAGTCTCATCAACGCACACATGCCGATATGCCCAACTCCCAAAGGAATTTAGATTCCTCAGAAAGGGAATCAGACATACAGGATACAAATGTCATTTTCCTTCACATTATCTTTTGGGGGTCAGTTTTACTGAAAGTGTTTGTGGTTTTTTTCCCAGCAATACATTCATTCTAATTATTCTCTTAGCCTGCTGATAATTGAAACATTTCGTAGAGAGGAGGGACAAAGCCTGATTTAGATCAAGGTCATGGGTAGAAGAAAGAAACCTCAGTGCATGGAACGGAAGAATCTCCTTTCATCAAACGTACAGAAATCAGCAAAGCTGGCCTCCAACATCTGATCACAATGAACAAAACTTCCTCTATGGGGATAAAAATTTGAACGACTGCAGTTAAGAATCTACATTCTCCCCACTGCATTTCCCTCTTCGATGCTTCTAAAAGACATTCAAGCACTGTTTCAGATGTCCATTTTTAAGGAAACTAAAGGCTGTCCTCCTCGGAAAGAATGCTTCCCCACACTTGGTCAACCACAGTGAAGCTGGCAGCGTCACGTTCTGAACTGAACATTAAAAAAGTCACGTTGCACTTTTCAAACACTGCCCTGCACTTGTTACTGCTCTGCTGGGCGAGTAACTATTCCTGAGTTGTTGCGCCGCTGCGGATGAGTCTCTCTCCAGCCCAGGAAGGGAAGCCGGAAGGCAGAGCCTGCACCCTGTCTCAGCCGGGCCAAGTCTTCATTCACAGAGCGCCGTGGAGCCAGGCTCGTCTCTCCGCCGCAGCATCTGCACACCGACAGCACGGGCAAGGTCTTCTCTCTTTGTGCATCGCTTCTGCTCTCTTCCGTTCTCTCCATGCCGCCAGCACTGTGTGTCACCAGGAGCAACTTCTTGCTTCAGTTTAATGCTTTCTTCTGGATTTCCTCTTACACCCGCCTCCAGAGAGATTACTGCATGACAGTGTTATAAATATTCTCATATTCTCCTGCTTCTTTTCACATGTACCATGAAGAAAAAAATATGATCAAGCTTTCTGAAACCAGAGTTATCCTCTTAACAACAAGGAAAATATGCCCTGCTATTAATTACAAACAATACCTAAATCATCAGAACCCTAGCCAAATGATGTGAATTTTTAACTAAGCATAAGCAGAACATTACAACAGTGGGGTGCTTTATTTTCTCAAAAAGTTAGCAACTGCCAAATTCTTCCATGAGCTTAAATACCGTAATGACAGATACTGATGTACAGAAAGATTAAAGTTAAAATA
This sequence comes from Anoura caudifer, assembly GCA_004027475.1. NCBI lineage: Eukaryota > Metazoa > Chordata > Mammalia > Chiroptera > Phyllostomidae > Anoura > Anoura caudifer. Next base: position 81,635 of record PVKU01000369.1, on the reverse strand, counting down.
TGAAACTAAACAGAGAATGAAGATGTGAGTCAGAGACGTGCTTTGAAGAACAGACATAACGAAAAAGAATATTCTCAGGCTGATTGTTGTGATAAAAAAAAAAAAAAGGTTAAAGGAAACCAAGGAAAGAGGGCTTAATGGTTCCCAAAAGACCTGGAGAATAAGTCTAATTTGGCAGGCATTAAACCAAAGTGTACGCAGGAAGTAGTCTTTGCAGCGTCCATACTACTGGTTAGCGTAACGCCCAGCATTTACAATGTGGCTAAATTCCTAAAGAAGGACTTCGGATAGCTGCCCAGAAGCACCACCGTTAATAGCTGTCATTTTTCTACCACGGGCTGTAAAACAAAGCTGTCTGCTAGCGTGTGGGCTCTGAAATCCAAGACCAGTGTCTGTGCACACAGTGAAGCCAACACTCACAGCGTTTGCTGTTTCTTGTACATCACAAGGGTGTGTTCTCCCCGCCAGCATGAAAACACACAAACACACAGCCACACAGCGTCAAGCCGCACTTGGTGAGAACAGTCCAGGAACGTTTAGGGAAACACGGATGGCTCCCTAACACCTGTTCAAGACCCATGAGGTCTATGAGGAGAAGAGAAGCACCCTGCTGACTGTGCACCTGGAATCACTCGTTTTCACACGTGGCGACCCTGCTCAGCTCAGCCTCACCGGCACACTCCCCTGCTCCTGAAAGCTCGCGTCTCCAGGACTGGCCTCCTGTGACGAGCAGGCTCAGGGTGTCAGCGGCTCAGTCTTTATACACATTTAAAGCCACCGGCATTTGTCCTCCGGGGGCTATTTTGAAATTATTTCAGTTTCAGGTGTTTCTCTGTGGACAGTTTAAACCAAACACATGATATGAGGGTTTTTTTTAAGTACCCTTTGAAAAGTTAAATTCTTCAATGCAAACAGGACTGAGCTTTGTAGTAACTAAAATGTGAACTCCAGAAGCCACTACTTACAGACTGCATGTGCCACATCCAAAAATCTAAACATTCTGAAATTTAGCTTTTCAATGTTACACAATAGGTAATTTAAAAAGTTTGCTTAGATTTCATAGATCCAAATACTATCCAAAAATGTGAGTACTTTCCCTGCAGCGCAACAGAATGTAAAAATCTAGAGTTTAAGCTACAATTCTCTACCTCATGTTCAAGTACCGTGCTTTGCAGCTGCCGCCCCATTTGAGGGGGCTGGGAAATGGAGTGGAGCAAGGAAGAATTATGGCAATTATAAAATCTCGCTGGTACACATTGTCAGACTAACAACCAGCATCAGCAGGGCTCAGCTCACGGTCAGCAGCATGAGGAGCGGAGAGCGAGAGCTCCAGGGCTGAGGCAGAACTCGGAGCAAAGCGCAGAGAGACGCTGGCCATAGGAAGGCCCGCCGGAACCGTAAAAGAAAGCCGTCCATGGGGGAGGAAGCACGCCACTCAAATTACCTGCTAATTTTTATCACACACTATCTGAACAGTACATAGCTGCTTAGACTATAAGCATGAACATCAAAAGGCACAGCATAAGCTTTAAAGGAATCGCAATACAGCTGCGTGCCTATTACCATGAGGCAAGCCATGGAACTGTGATTAATATAAATTGGAGAGCCCACGCACTGCTCTCCAAGCGGCGGCGACCTTCGCTCCCCCTGCACCTACTGTAGGTTCTGCCTTCCTTTATGGTTACTCAGCAGATGCGTGAGTGCGAATGAACCCGAAGAAGTCTTCACAGCGAGACTTTAAAAAACCATCATTTGAGATTTTTTTTAAAGTTCTTTAATTTACAAGAACATATTTGGTGGTATATTTGCAGATAGCTTCTCAATAATAAGGGGGAAGGGCTTTTAAATACAAATAAAAAACACAAGCAATCAGAACTACTCAGAGGCATACACGTGTACAGGGAAGTGTGTGGTTTAAAAAATACGTCATACTATAAGGAACATAAATTTAAATGCTCTCTGGAAGCACAGGGATCAAGTCGCTAGTATTGTGGTCAGCGTGATTCCCTAAGGGAGCAGACGCTGTCTGGTTCTAACCCTGAGACATGGCACCTAGAACGTTTGCTGACTGCAGTGAGTGACCGAACAAAGGACGTGTCTGCGGATGTGAGCCAGCTGTCCGAGCTCTCCGCACAGCCCTCACCGCACAGCCCTCACCGCACACCCTGACCAGGGCTCCAGACCCAAGCCTGCAACAGGACCAGGCAGGCGCTAGGACCGGCCGGTGGGGGAACAGCCTGCAGGGGGCAGCACCGCCCAGGCTGGCTGCAGTTTGGCTGGGTGGACTCAGGGAGGGATCCAGCATTCCCAGCTCTTCTGACTTCTCAAGCGTCAGAAGTTAACATGACTTTTAAGTAAGATATCCTGATTCCAGCATGTTGGCAAGTAATCTAACTCAAAATAAAAAACACGACAGGCCATTTTTTTGTGGACCAAACCAACCTCCTGGGGGCCAGACCAAGGTGACAAACGGCAGCTTCCCTCAGCCCTGACTGGGTGGCTCACCTCATGGCCCAAGGGCCCCACCTGGAGGAAGGAGCCAGTAAGAAAATAACACCCCTCCTTTATCACTCTCACCTGACACCAAGGCACTCAGCAGCCAGCCGACAACTGTTCTGGCTACGCACATACTACCCACTTCCAACAAACTCCGCCTTCAGGAAAGGAGGCATCAGAGGGCTGCTCCCAAACGCAGAACAGAAGCCGGACTTTCTCTAGACAAAATCGCCCAGCCCAAAGAACCAGTTAGGGAGGGACGGAAGACCCCATGGAGTGTGGATGGAAGCCTTTGATGCTAACGTTGAAAGAGTTCTTGGAGGCAATCCATCATTTTCCGTTTGGTTGATGACTGGTCCCCAGATGAGGCCCACATCCCTATCCCTGGAACCCATGAGGGATACCTCATACGGCGAAAAGGACTTTGCACACATGATTAAGGTGCAGGTCTTGACATGGGGAGATTACCTTGGCTTATGCAGGTAGGCTCTCCCCGTATGCACACAGGGACCTTACAAGGGGGAGATTTGACTACAAAAGAGAAGGCGGTGTGGTGGCGAAAGAGAGGTGGCGTGGCGCACCTGGAAGATGAAGGGAAGGACCATAACCCAGGGAACACGGCTGGGCACTGGAAGCTTCGAAAAAGTCAAGGAAGCAGATTCTCCCCTGGAGCCTCCAGAAGGAACCGGCCCCACTGACATGCCGGCCTCAGGCCTATGAGACTGGTTTGGGACTTCCGACCTGTTTACTCATTTACAAAATGAGTAAATCCATGTTGTCTTCATAATGGTAACATGTAAGAAACACGCAAAAGCTAGGTGCGCGTGTGTGCACTCAGGCACGTCTAACGGTTCCAGGACAACGACACACAAACACGGCCAGCTCCCTCCGGGAAGTCCCTCCCTGGTCCGGCCAACAGGCAGCAACGCCGGGAGAAACACCAGGCAAGTGGCAAGGGCAACATTCGGTAGGAAAAGGTCCCTCATGCCAGAGACCGGCAGCTCTCAAGCCAGTCTTTCAGGCTGAAAGGCTGGTAACCGTTGCCAAAAGCCTGCTGCCTCTGCTCCCTGAGATGCTTCCCCGCACGGGGCTGTCACCGCGCTCTGCCTTGTCAAACACTCAGTTTGGTAACTGTACAAGAGCTTAGAATGGAAACTGCCTTCGCTAACAGATAAAGTTGTGATGGTTGTTTTTTTTTTCTATAATTCTAATTTGGAATGCACTGATGATCTCTTGGCTGATAGAGGCTTCTCCAGCCCAGCTGCTGAACTCAGAAGCCACAGCCACCCTACCGTACAACACAGCCACGCAGGGACACTGAGGCCAGGCAGCAGCCCTTACAGTGAAAGATGCAAGCAGCTTTGAGATTTCATCTGTACAGCCATCGGCGGCTGACACAGCAGAGACTCTGCATTTGAGAGAGACTGATTATGTTCATTCTTTCCTGCGATCCCCTGGAAAAAGAAATTCCAGAGTCAAGATGTCGCTGCAACTTTGGTGTCATCTAAGCAAACAGGCACCGGGTCCACTCTTCCCATTTGCACCTGTAGGGGCTCAGCCTTGAAAGCAGAAGTAAGGGCCTGCCCAGTGGAAACCCAAGGACCCTGGGAAGAAATGGATCATCCAAGAACCGACAGTTCCACCTCCGAAACCTCAACACAACTACCCCCTGGAGCCGTTTCTGCCTCTGGAGTTTTCTGCTCCTGAGTATCCGGCCAGAGTCCCAGCCTGTCCCCTCTGGGTGGAACAGCATCCACGACATCCATGTAGCTGTCACCACCGAACCCACAGCCTCAAGCATAAGCAGGTACTTGACGTCTGGTCACCTTTCTAAATCCTACAGAAGGTGCCTTCTGAACCCTCTCAGCATATCCTAACAAAAAGTATCTAGAGATCTACTTTGCTCCATCCATTAAGGATTTAAATGGCTCTCTTCCTCTCCATCCTCTTCCTTCCGCAGGATTCTTCTCTCTGCCAGCTGTCAGGTTATTCTCCCCCAGCTGCAGGCCATCAGACAGTGCTCTCTCCCAGGCTGCATTTGCACGTTGTGATTTAGTATCCTTACAAAATAGTGACAGAAATTATCATGCTCTTGATTTTATGAGTCACGTAACTATTTTGAGCCTTACAGTGAGGACTTGCCTTAGGTCACATGAATTAATGACCAGTCTGTCTCATAGGCCAGTCTTCGGCCTGAAGAATCCCAGTGGTCTCCAACAAAGCTCCTCCTACCACTTTAAGTGCTGCTAAAATTCTATTCAGACAATGACATTCTTTGGTGTGATCAAGGAAATGGGACAGCAAAGTTGGACGTTGATACTCAACATGCCAGGCAGTCCTATAAATCATCACAAACTCTAGGGAACATTTGCCTCTGAAGCCAAACCCGTGTAATAAAGATGTTACTGGGACGCACTCATTTCCGATGTCATAGTTCGCCTTCCTCATTTCACCCAAGTTTAACATATCTCTTTTCTTTCTGGACTGCAACAAAATTAACCTTGTCCTTTTTTTTCTTTCCATTGATTCTTTTTTTTTTCTGCACGAAGCTACATCTAACCTCCAACAACAACAAAAAAACTGTCTAAAATGTTTCCTTTCATACTAAAGGCCAATCAACGCCTAAAACAGTTATTTTAGAAGGGTCATTTTAGGACAAACCCCCAGATACTATGGCAGCATTTTGAGGATCCAAGGAGTAGGAAGCTAGAAAAATATGAAACTAATTTCAGTAACTGGATAGCCTGGACTCCATGCCTAACATGACTACAATTTATTAAGTGCCTGCAAAGTTGAGCAGACGATTCCCTGGGCCTTCTGGGGGTCCCATCTTTGCAAAGTAGAAACATCCTCCAGGTTTCATAGATGTGAAACAGGAGTTCAGAGAAGGAAATTAACTTGCTCCAAGTCACTCAGATGGGATGTGGTTAGGCCAGGTTTCAAAATTAGGTCACACCCTCTTCTCGAGTCAGTATTCCTTCTCCTGCACCCGGCTGCCTCTCCACATAGACACTCACTACCTATCAAGCTTCCCCTGACTGTCAGCAGAGCTATTTTCGGCCGTGGTACAATCTCACCACGCAGGAGCTGGGCTCATCGAATGAGCGAGTGCATAGGAAGGTTGTTCCTGTCACGAACAGAAGATGAGGGGGAATCTGCAAAACCCAAAGCAGCAAAGGTCGCCTACTGTGTTACCATTGAGACTCAGCCACCCTTGTAAGCTGACCAGCTCCTCTTTTCTGGGGTGCTCCTGCCTCAAATGTGGGTGTCAAGCAGCAGGGCCCACGATTTGAGCTGTACCTGGTGTGACAGGTGAGGCACTTGCTTCAAAGGTTTCAGTGAGGCAGACAGGGAAGGTAGGCCCACTTTTCTCCTGGACTTCCTCTTGAGCACAAGATTGAAAATGTACTTTGAGTATTAGACACTTTGAGATAAATTAACTTCTGAGAGAAAGGAACATTTTGAAAATTAAATTATACTACATGAATCAAGCAATCAATTAGCAATCAATACATAGCCAATAGTTATGCATAGAAGATGAAAAGGCAATTCATAAAAGAGTAAATACAAACGGAGGAACTTATGAAGAGCTGATCAATCTTACTAACAGTCAAGGACATGAAAATTAAAGTGATACTTTTCTAAAAACCTTAATTGCCAAGGTTGGCGAGGATGCAGGGCATTCGATTGGTATGAGCCTCTGGGGGTGTGGTTTGACAAAACCAGGGCAGGTATTAAGGTTAAAACAAATGCCCCTGATTCAGCAATCCCACTTCCAGAAAATAAAAGTACAGAATAGTCACAAATAGGTAAAAACATTTAATTACAAAATGATCATCTCTACTCTACAATTCACAAAAATCTGAAATCCACCCAAATGTGCCACAGTAAAGGACTGGTTGGCACCATCTAATAAAACACCACACAACTACGTAAGCTATTGTGGGATATTCAACGGCAAGCAAAGGTGCTCCTGAACCACAGTGAAGTAGAAAAATCATGAAAGAAAGGAAGGGAAAAATGCTTAAAATCGTATATGCTAAATATTAAGTATTTCTGACTTTTAGGTGTTTATTAGCATTTATTTTTATTTTTACTTATTGGCATCTTTAAAGTTCCCATAAGGAGATCATATTTTATAATAACAAATAATTTTAAATTAATGAGAAGGCACGTAAAGCTAATACAGCTTCACACCTGGCATAAACACGAACTTAAACTTGACAAATGCCAGCTCCTGTTCCGCTGTACTTCTTCCCACATAGCCAATTTTACGGTATCAACAAAGGGGAACTGTGGAGACAAAGTGTCAGTGTACTAACTCCTCTGCCCAGCAGCTCGGGGACCGCGTCTGCCTGGACCCTCCACACAGACACCGCACCCAGTGCACAGCCTGGCACAAAGCGGGCGTGCACTGCTGTTAAAATAAATTTGTTGACTACAGACAGACTGCGGGGGCTGCTTGGGAAGAGCCTGGTCAGGGCTGTGCACTACCCCTCAGAACAAGAAGGCCCCAGACACGGCATCAGAAGTTCTCTGCGCTAGTTCCATAGGCACCTGCCGCTCAGAGCTGTGTGATCTCAGACAAGTTACTTCACCTCTCTGTGCTTTCACTCTGACACTGTTTCAAGACTGCTGCGAGCACCGTGGTAGGAATTAAACATGACGTGTGCAGAAGAACCTTTATATATCCCTAAAGAGCTATTCATATAAGACAATCTTACAGTGATCAATAAATATAAATTATTCCAGAATTAAGCACATTTTACAGGTAGGACTGATAATAAAAAATATTTTCTTAGTTTTAACTTGTTTCCATACAACTACATAAGAAACTTCTTTGGTTCTGGTTTTGTTCCTCTTTATAAGAGATAATTCGTTAATATGTAAGGCCTGGCTCTATCCACTTGGCTAGTCACACCCTTTCCCCCAACCTAGGGAGAAATAACAGAACACTGGAATGAGTTTCTTCCCCCCATCCCATCTCTCACACATGAACTAGTTTCAACATGCCTGTGCGCTCACTCACCTGCGCTCTCCCCCCCCCCCGCCCGCCCTGGCCTGGCCCACCATGCATGCAACGTCAGATGTCCTCTCTGAGTCTGGGGAGGAAACCTCGATTTGCTTTCAGAGCACAATCTGAATACGGCTTCTAACGAGAAGGGTCCAGAAAACCAAGCAGCAGAGCCTGGTAAACAAATACCTCACAGATTTGAAACAATTAGATTCAAACCAAGTCCACACACTCGTTACAAGGAGGACACTTCCTATTCACCTCACTTAGCTAGGCCTACAGAGATCAGGATGGGCACTTCGTGAAATGGGGTGATACTAAGCCAAAGGAAGATGATTAATTTAGGCAAGGAGTTCTGGCTTTTGGAATTTGCTTTTGATCAACCTACCAGAGCCGTAATTTAAGAGATCTTTACAAGACGTCCCTCCTATTGACCCTCAAATGTTATTCCGGAAAAGTTCAGGACTCACATATTGAAGAGTTCGTGTAACTGCTTCAGAAAGTGCAGGAAAGGGGAGGGCCGCGTCACACTAAATAAGTGGCTTTCAGCTGCCAGCATGTCCTTCATTGTAAGCTCTGCAATAATTCCCAGAATAGCCATCGAGCTTTAACAACTTTTATTTAATAAACAACAAACAGATCTGTATATGACCGACCAAAGTCTCTTACTCGGGTGAAGTACAGGGTCCGGCACAAATAACGCCCCTGTTTTATTACAAAACCATAAGCATGTAATTCTGTAACATGACAGTATCACACTCAAGCACCCCGTGTGACATTTTGGGTGACATGTCCAACATGCTGTCCACCCCGTGCGACACCCCCATGCACCCCACCCGCCACACGCGCGCGGCGGTGCTGCCCCGGCCGGACCCCGCGGGCCTGCAGTGCCACAAGCACACTCCGGTGCTTTCAGGCCTGCTCAGTTGCAAAAGGAAAAAAGGAAGCTGCTGAGAAAAAGCATAATGTAAATACATGCAGTACGGTACGGTGTATTCATTTTGTTCCCATTTCAAATCTGAAAATAAGCAGTTTTATAAAGCCAAAAATGCTTTCTTTTCTGGGCCAAATTTCTGTTTGAGAACTGAAGCATTCAATTAATGTGTTGCCTCAAACTTTAGTGATGGAGCCAAAATAAAAATTACCCTCCTTAAGATCTTGTATGTGTAGAGTACTGACTATTTGCTTCATATTAAGTATTTGATTTAATATGGCCTCTCTTATTCTAAGAAAAATACACTAAGCCCTAAAGGACATGTTTTCTTCTAATCCAAGAACATATCATTAATAAACAATCTAATTATAATAAATTATATAATACTGGCTATATATAATAAATTATATAATAAGGCTAGGATGGCAGGGGCAGGGAAACTATATATTCTTAGAAAAAGTATAAGATCACCAAGACATTCCAAATGAATCTTAAACAGAGACATTAATATTTAAATACTACAATTTCCACTTAGAAAAAAAATCACAGTATTGATAGGCCAGCACACTGAAACCAATAATGTCATGAAAACACAGGCCCTTGTATAATTTGGCAGAACGGGCTGCTCCCTGAATACAATAGACCTTTTTATTAAATAGATCTCTTCATCCTTGGCATTTTATGCAAAAAAGGGGTGAGGAGGAGAAAAAGAAACAAACATGACACTAGTAACAGTCTTCAGTTTGAATTCTTTCACCAAGAAGTACAAGACCTAAAAGATATGTTAGAAAAGTAAAAGGCATTATTTAACAAAAATGAAAGCCAGCCCGCCTGGAGAGGAGGAAAACTGCCTGGAAATGGACTGCTTTTGTGTAACTGTACCAAAGGGCAACAGAGCCCTCTAGTGGGGGAAAGATAAAAAGACATGAAGAGGGCTCTTTCCAGTTAACTTACAGGAAAACTGAACCCTCTCTTTCCTGACAATTACAGCAACTAAGTCACTGTGTTACATAAAAGCAAACATTCGAAATTTTTAAGCTGGATATTAAGTAAAATAATTTTCAAATTTCAAACCTTATAAAGCACTTGTAATCTCAATCAGGGTGGAAATCATATTTTTAAATATTCTCTTTAAATTATGACTTTGAACCATTTTGTCACTGAACGGGAACTTGTATAACCCTCATTTGTTACGCTGGCACTAAGACAAGTAAGTTAAAACCTAAACTCACATGCATGTATGAAATTCAACTGATCTCATGAGACACAAAACTTCAGTTAAGATCAGGTGTGTTATTTATACATTATTCTATGTATTATCTATTAATATTTTTAATCAAGTTTTTATGTGTGACTGCCAGTTTATAAGATGAGGCTTGTTAGAATATTTCAATTGGTCTCTTCCTTTAGAAATGTATATAGCTTCTCAAATACTCTGACCATGTTATTTCCATGCATATTCAATATCTAAGAATATTAAACATAAAATGGTTGCTTTGCTCATAAGACACTAATTCTCAAGTTTTATGTACCACCATCATTCAAGGGCTTTTTCCAAGATTGTCAAAAATCTCAACAGTAACTCAGAATGAAATAACATCAAAATCATTTTACTAGTAATAAACAGATATATTTTAACATATAAGTGGTTCCAAATGTTTTCAACTTAAAATGGGAGTTTAAGTTACGAGCATGTTAGATTATTTCAGAAATTCTTCCTCTACTTAATGAGCACCAGGTTCTTAACAAGTAGATAAATGCCAAGCCCCCCCCCCCCCCCGAGTAGAAGTCCTGCTTGCTGACAATTGGAAAGGAAACTGTGCCCAGGCACCTGAGGGCTCCAAGCACAAGGACCCATCAGACCACGGCCTCACCATGGAAACGACTGTGAGCCAGGCCAGCTCGCGGCCTTGGAGTCTTGGGGCCTCTGCAACGACTGGAAACAAAGTCAACAGCCTGACTCAGGCTGGAAGGCAAAAATCCAGCAGCACTCAGTGTGAAAAAAGGAGCAGAACTGAAGGGGTAAGGAAACTGGGCCAGTTCATAAATGTGAAGGGTGCATTTAAAAATCTTAAGAACACATGAAGAAAAGTAACTTTCTTGTATGACTATGGAACTGGTAGGATCCATAGGTATGAATTCAGCATGGTGATGGTGTGCAGCATAAAAGGTTTCGGCAACCACACTTCACGCTGTAAATGCAGCACACGGTTTAGGAACAAGACCCTGAGCTTTAACAAACAGGTTCTCTGAGCCAAAACAACCAACTGCGAGATTGTACTGTGACGCCACTTTGGTGCTCCCACACGGAAGCCTGGTACCTTCACCGAACAAACCTAGGGGCGACTTTGCTAGCTTGCGTATGGACTTCCACCTCTTGAAATACATAAGTTTTGATCATTAAGAGTGTGTGTATATACATATACATGTATATAAACATACTACATGTGTGTGCATACATATATACATAAACATATTACGTGTGTGTATGTGCACGTACACGTATACATATTAGATTCCCTGCAGTAAGCCTTAGGTAGGTAATTATATAACATAAATAGGAAGTGGAAGTGTCAGTCCTGAAATACATTTTACTGGTACGTACACCAAAGTGCCCAGCTTGTATTTGTTCAGGGCGGGGAAATGTCCTGTTTTTGTTAATGGATCCTCTGGCTCAAAAACCAAAACCAGCCCAGGCTATTTTAGATTTAAAGTCATGTCATTTGATGCAGCCCGTTATGAACGTTCAGAAGGTGAAAGAAACTTTTCATCCTGACTAAACTCTGAGAGGGATTTAAATATCAGATTTTTCACACTACTGATTTAAGATTGGCAGTTAAGGAGACAGTTTTATCATCATTACCAATTAACATTGGACTGAAAATATCTAATTTGCTCATAATTAACAGTGTTAAAATGGATGTCTGACAAAACGTAGATTTCATGTCTTAAATACAATCATGATAAATCTGACTGCTCACTAAAAGAAACCCTCTGTGTGTCTCTGCTATGGAGAAACAGTGAGCGGGGCAGGCACTGTCCCATGTTTCGGCATCCAATTAACCCCTCATTAGAAGGACCCTGATTTTGATGAGCACATGTCAGCCCTTAGATCCAAGAAGGCGGCATTTTATACTGAACTATTTATTTGCAGAGCCAAATTAGCTTGATTGACAGGCTGTGTCTAGAAAAGCAGCTATGGGATCTTCCACAATGAAAACTTTCCTAGCCTAAAAAACCCTCCCTCCTGAGACTTTGCCATCAGGTTTGTGTTTAATGGTCACCATGCTGAAGCCATTTCCATCCACTTGTACCAAGTCGGAGTCGCCCAGCCCCTAACTCCGGAGCCGCGAAACACCTGCCCCTCGCCGCTCAGTGCTGCGGTGAGCACCGACAGCAATGACTTCCTCCCTCGCCTCTACTGGGTGGCAGTCGGGACTGTGGGCTTCCAGGCCTCTTGGTCTAGCAGAAGCTTTAGGTGAAGAGATGACTTCCCTGGATACTGAGATGCTGATCCCACACAGAGAGGTCCACAAGCTACAGCTTTCAATCTACAAAGGTCTTCGGGTTCAGAATGCTGGTTAAACAAAGGTCAAGGAGAGAAGAGTGTTAGTTTCTGAGGAGGCAACATCCTAATGCTAGTAGTTCCCTAACCAGGGGGGAAACAGAGTCGAGGCCAGGGGTGCAGGACATTGGTGGGACGTCCCGAGCACTCATATATGATGTGTTGACACAATCATCCTGTGGCCTGGGGACATCCAATTTATCTGAAGTTCACCTATACTGTGTCAAATTTAGAGAATGTTGGGTGATCTTACTTTGAAAGGAATTCGATCATCTAACACAGGGCCTGGCAAACTTTTTCTGTGAAAAGCCAGACAGCAAATATTTCAGACTTTGCAGGCATATGGTCTCTGCCACGATTACTAATCTCCACGAGTAACACGAAAACAGCCACAGACAAAACTGGAAGTGAGTGGGCGTGGTTGTGTCCCAATGAAACTACTTCCGAAATCAGGCAGCAAGCCAGACTTAGCTCATGAGCCACAGTTTGCCAACCCCCAGTCCAGGCAGCTAACTCCAGTCAACAGTCGCACCTGACTGCAAACCCCAAGTGTCAAAGCAAAGCTTTCGTAAACTCAGTGCTTTACTCTGACAGCCCCTCAGTTCTTCTGTCTTCCGGAATCGCCATGATCTTTTTGAGTTGAATTAACTAGGAGTCCCTCCAACTGCCTCAGTAAAACCAAATATCAAAAATTCAAAATATTAATCTGTATCACTTACAGCTGGGGGGAGAAGACAAGACAAAGTCTGCCCCGAGGCCACTTCAGAGGCGGCAGTGTCCTAGTAGGAGCCGAAGTCCCTCGAGGAGAGACGGCCTCTCGCCACACGACCGCCCTTCCACGAGAGGGAGCGCATGCCCAACAACAGCAATTCTGACAAAGCAGAGCCTTGGGGAAATGTTTTAAAAATCACTGGAAACACCGGATTTGAAAATCATGCCAGTCACAGAGTCGCCACCGGGAAAACACACACCGGTGTGTTTCGGTCCAGCCCGCCGCGCCTCAGAGAGCAGACATCCACAAGCTCCAGACCAGACGGCTGGGACCCAGAAACAGGCTTCCCTGCGCGGCAGAGGGAAAGCGAACACCACTGCCAGCAAAGCGCTGATGGAGGATGACTCCTGGATGCCCGCAAGTCCTGAAAATGAAGACGCCCGATTCACTCTGCATTCAGCTATGTGATTGGAAATGGGCAGGAATAAAGTGGTGATAGCAATTTATAAATCGGCACACTTCATAGCGCAGTGGCAGGCAGAACTTTATCAAGCAGTGACAGCCTACACAGGCAAGGACACTTTCCGTGGCAGCCACATTGCACACAACAGCCAGCTCCCCTCCGACGAAGAGCCACGCGCTATCTGCAGCCCCTGTCCTTTGAGCCTGACCCTCCGCTGCTGCAGGGTGAGAGCCATGTGTTACGATTTGATTGCCTGGGATGCTCAGCATGATATTACTTCAAAAATCGAGAATAAAAATCGTCAGCACTCACCTGGATTTACGCTTGTCAAGGGTGGAGAGGGGAAAGGGGGCGAGGCGGCAGTGCCGCAGGCAGCTTCCGAGGGGGGTCCGGGCTGCGGAAACGGCGGGTGTCTGAACAGCAAGCGCCGGCCTCCCTAAGACCTTTCCCAACATCTCTTTCACCCTGAGCGTTACAATTTGCCACCCTATCTGTCTGGACCACAGGAACCTACTTGCAGTGTCCACAAAATGGATCATGGACATCCAGAAAGTCTCCACCGGGACAAGGGAACCGTGAAGAGGCACAGAACTCAGGGCTTTCCTCAAAGAGGTTCGAGGTCCATTCTGATCAGCAACGCATTTACCCTCGATGCTTCAGAATCTCCTCCTCGATCGTGATTAAATACCCAGCTCAACGCAGCTCTTTGTCTGAGCCAACTCTCTCAGTCCAGGGTTACAATGTCTTACGCCTGATGCTGCAGATCCCTGAGGGAGCAACAGCCACCTACCTCCTAAGGTCTGTTACCCAAAGCCAGACGGAGCAACGTGCAAACACCTACACAGAGAATCAGGAGTAGCCACATATCCAAGTGAGGGAGAAACGGTCTAGCCAGAAGATTAAGGGAATGAAACATTTTAGACAATTTTCTGGTTAACTAAGTGTTAAGGAAAAAGAGATATTTTAGTTTAGTCCTTAAGTCCTTTTTTCCTAATTACTCTGCAGCGTGTTGATTGGTCGACACCCTCACGTAACAGCCGTCGATGCCATGAACACAGCACCCTTCTTGGAGGACTGAGGACTGGCCATTACGTTCAATACGGTGTCATCAGTATCAACTGTCAATAACAACCATATAAAATTCACCCCCAAAACAGGTTCAGAAAAATGGGCTGAACATGTTCTGAGCCCAAGCTGAGGTCTTAGACTTGATTTGAAATAAACCTCTTTCAATTAAAAAAAAAAAACCCAACAACACACAACTCCATTTTTGCTTCTTTACCTTCACAGACAAGCGCAGCCAGAAGTTCTGCCCTGGGACTACAGCTCGTCCGGCTGTACACCCCGTACAACAGTTAACCCTCTAGTGCATCTTCTCACCCCATGCGTGAGCTGATGATGCTAGGGAAAGTTAAGGAGGTTCGAGGGGTGACCAGAAACGAAGACAGGACGGAGAGAGTGCAGGGCGGGCACAAAGGGGCAGGAAAGAGAAGGCCAACCAGGGAGGGGCACGGGGGTTGGGGGAGCTGGGAGTAGTCAAAGGGCAGAGAGCACATGCCAGAAGACAGCTAGCCCAGCCCCATGTTTTGTCTCTATAAATTACAAGGCAAACCCTCACTCAAAGCAGCTGGTGCCCGCAGGCGCAGACACTGATGCAAGTGGACACAACATGGACAGCCACTGCACAGGCATCTGCTCTGCCCCTTCTTCAGCCCGTGACGCTAAGGGAAGAACTCCCCTGGGACCCCCTGCCTCATGACGGCCCCCCTGCCTCATGACAGCCGCCGTGGTGAGACCCTAGCAATTAAGATGGTTAATTCAGAGGTTCAGGCAAGGACTAACTTTCCAACATAAAAAGAAATAAGATCCTGCACCCAAAGGAAAACGATTTTCTCGGTGACCGACTGAAACCTGCCGTAACCTTTGCTCCAAAATCACGATGCCTCCTTGTTCCCGACATTCCCTCACCAGCCGATTTCGGCTTCCGTAACCTACGTAACCAACCAGGTCGGAACCTCTCAGACAGAAGACTGTTGTCTCTCACCCTCAAAGACCAAAACAGCCATGATCTGGTGCTGAGCGCTCAGCTTTTAGAGAACTCAAGGTCAGCCCTACGCAGCCTTTCATGACGACACTGGGATTTTAAGAGAGCAGGATTTTAACTAAATGACGGCCGAAAGGGCTATAAATACATCTTGCAATTAGAGAATTGCTGTACAGGATTTCATCAGTAATAATAATAATAGAATAATAATAATAACAACTGTAAGTTAATAGCCTACCTATTCCTGAATTAGCTCCAGTAACCACGACCACTTTGCCAGTGAAATCCCGGCCCTGGAGTATTTCCATGGCTGTGGTGCTACCATCGTATCTCTGTCTGTTGGTTGGCTTCGTAGGATTATCATCCACAGTAAATGCCAATCTTGGGTCCAAATAGGTAGTTCTCTTATTTATGTGGCTGCAAAGAAAAGGAGAAAGCAGTGAACCCACAGCAGTGAACAGAGGTATTTATAAACGTAAGATAATGTTACAGTTTAGGCTAGGCAAACCCCATTTTTCATGTACTACGAAGGCTTATACTTAAGCCCGGAAAGAACTGAAGTCCAATTAGACCATCTTCTGGCCTCAAGAAGGATTACATTTCTGCCCGGAAAGACAGTCATCTGCTCCGTTGCCCTGGAACTGCCTACGAACTACGCTGTAACACACAATAAGCATTGCTGCATGCCCGCAGATGTCTGAAGAGACGGAAGCCTTGTTTGTTTGTTTGTTTGTTTGTTTGTTTAAATGCATGTTAAGTGTGGCTGTAAGATCTGTCAGTCACTCTTTGTGGTAGGTTTCCACTAAATCTCTTAGCCCTGTGCAAGGGCCTACAAAGACTGGAAGAAATGTAAAAAACTCAAAATGGTAAGTGTTAACAGTAATACGGGGACAACAACTAAGTTTCTGAAGATTTTCATTCAAAGACTGTGCTCATACCTCCTAATAACACTCGAACGTTGATTTAGAGTTGGTCTGAATCTTGTAGAAACAGCGTTAAAATATATTGAGACACATGAATTGGTTACCCTTATGTAACAGTACTTACTACATTTTAAATTCTTGGGATTTGAGATAAAGACCTCAAAATATCTTAAAAACTATTAAGAACTTCATGAAAGAAAGAGATGAGATTTCATGATTTGTAATTTGTACGTTTGTGTAAAATTATATATAGTTTTAAATCTATACTCATCATCCTATAAATACTAAGGCCCGCGAATAACCCAACTTCCATTTTAATTATAGCCATAGCTGCCAGATAAGCAGTTTTGCTCCGAAGCTGCACACAGACGGCAGAGCTGTGCTGGGCCAGCCCGCCCGGCTGCGAGAGCCCAGGGTGCGCATTTCTTCCCGGCTCCCCGTGACTTCACCTTGGAGCCTGAAATAGGCTGTGGTGGGAGCATTCACACCATGGGAACGAATCGGGGCTGTCCCCCCACAGAGCTGTTGTCCGGCATCAGCCAGCACACCAAGCCCGCAGGCTCAGGGAGGCCAGACGACCAGCCAGGTTGGCCCGGTGACGGTGATGGCCTGCCTCCCTTGGCGCACTACGGGGGCTGGGCGAGCGAGTACTACAGGAATAAGGCGACTAGACTCGCGTCTGCATCACACGATGTGCTAGACAGGTGGTTACTATTGTCACTGGAATTTAAAAAGTTTTACAGACAAGGATGCTCAAAACATTGCTTATAATTACAGCTGCCCAATAACAGAACTTTAGCATCAACACCCACTTCCTCTACAAAACAATACTCTATAGCTATTAAAGGTCTTCTTGAAAAATATATAAGGATATGAGAAAATCCTCACAAAGACACTCTGTGGAAAAAATAGGCTACTAAACAGTTCACACAGTATATTCCCATTTGATTTTTTCAAAGACAGTGTGTGCATATAAAACAGACTGATAAATAAATGCAAAAATTCTTAAAAGTTATTCCCATTAAGATTACAGTTATGCACCATGTCATAGTTTTGTACAGTCAACGCATATCACTTTAATAAGAAATACTAAAAAGTAAAGCGGCTGAGCGCGTTTTCCTTGTGCACACTTACTCGACAAAATACACTTGTCCATTCTCATCGGTTTCTTGTTCCCATCCATACGGCAAATCTGAAAGACAGGAAGGACAGACAGGTCTGCGCAGGGCAGGGGTGGGCTGAACTGCAGCAGGGTCCCCCAGGGAGGAGAGGGGGCCACGCCCCTCCAGCCCCGCCCCCAAAGCCTGTCCCCACGGACCCACAGCCCGGGCTCTGCCTGCTCAGGGCTCCTGTCCCAGCGGCAGCTGCAGAAGGCCCATTATCCCAGCTGGACGCCGCAGTTCTGTCTCTTGCTCAGAAACAGAATTCTGTTTCATTCTTCATCATTCTTCAACTCTCCGCTCAGCTTCAGCTCCTGCTTTTGACAAAAACCTTGCTGGTGGCTCCAATCAGTGTGAATTCTCCCTTGAATGAATTCACAGAACGTGTCTTTACCAACACCATTTGTACGCTGACTTACGATGCCTCTTACACGACATTATGGAGCAGTTTCATTTTTTTCCACAGGTACACACTGTCTCTTCAACTAGACCTGCATACACTCCTATTCCGCAGGTGACTCACTTCTTCAAAAGCACCTGTGAGTCGTGGTGATCCTGACGGAACCCCAATGATGTGGTTAATTCCACAATAGGAACCGAGAACGAGTTCACAGTGCAGCTGCAGGACAATCTAACAAACTGTGAGTCAAAGGCCTCTATATCCGTATAATTTTCCTATTTAAGACCTGTAAGAAGTCATCCTCACCTCTGCACCTCAAGACCTCATCACCACCCTCTGCCAAACCCCACGAGCCCCTCAGAGGGACAGCCCAGCTCCTCGAGGGCGCCCTATGAGAAGGCCTCCCCAGGACGGCCCGGTGGCCTGCTGCCTCTGCCGGTGTGTTGTTCTTATCTAATTACTGCTATACATACAAGGTGTTTTGCTTTATGACCACAAAATACAAACCTCCTGCTATTCGTTTTCTTTTCCCAGTTTTCGGATGTTCCCATTGAGTCTTCTCCTCAGTGTGACTGTTTAAAAAAAAATTCACAAAACAACAATGAGTGAAAGTTACACTTCTAAACATTAATCCATTAAATTTTTTCTCCCCTAAATAACACTATCTCTCAAGAGTAGTGAAAAGCCAGACATTCGGAAAGTAGCAGAATATAAACAGTAACTGTTTGCGTCAGGTCAAAGTCCCTTGACTGGAAGGAGAAGCGATCTGTGACAATCTCCTAAAAGCCTGCCTTCACACTCTGGCCGAGGCCGGGAGGGCGGGTGGGGGAGGAGGACCACAGCCTCAGTTGTGGGCCAACTCTAGGAACCTGTTGGGGGCGTGCAAGAGGCACCCAATCGATGTTTCTGTCACACATCAATGTTTCTCTCCCTCCTTCCCCCTCTCTAAAAATAAATTTTAAAAAATATTTTAAAAACAATCTAGAGCAGTGTTTTTGTTTTATATTTGTTTTAGTTTCATTCCAGGATAGACTGACAAACTTCAGTCTAATTCATAATGCTGATATTTACATATCACTTAGATATAACTATAATTTGCTTAAATGTTTATTCTTTCCACAGATATAATTTCAAAGTGTGTTTTCAACTAACTGCTCCAGAGAGGTAATTAAGAATGCAAGAAGACAGCCCCGTAGGTCACCTAGCTGTGTGCCTTTGGTCAAGTTACTCAGCTCGGGGCCTCAACTTCCTCATCCACAAAATGGAAACAAGCCTAGCATTGATCTCAGGGGACATTATAAGGACACTGTATACAAAGATTTGAACACAGTACCTGGCATATAAGAAGCCCTCAAAAGTGCTAGCTATTATTTTGAACAAATCAAATGTATAAATTAGTCTGATTTGTGTGCCAAATGTAGCATTTCATCTCAGAAGAGCATACAAAGTTATAATTAAAATAATAAGCCAATAACAGACTAGAGACAACTGTCAACAGGTGAGACAGGGAATCAGCCAGATGTTTCAAGAGTCGTTCAAAGGGGAGAGAGGATTTCTTAAAAGTTCACATACCCAACCAAAGTAGAAAATATTGAATCACTGACCTCTAGATGATAAAATTTGAATATTTCTTCCCTATCAATTATTTTGAAGAGAATAAATGTAGAGAGCACAAACTTGCTGTAAAATTGTAGGAGTCGAAAGCAAGGTCTTTTCCAGGAGCTGCTGGCTCCCGCCCCGTCTGTAAACAACCCGCGCCCCTCCGCCCCATTACCAGTGCAGGGGCAGCATGGACAGGGACGCAGAAGGCAGGAGATGGAGCCCCCGTACTGCCTGCGCTCAGTCAGCCCGACTCCTGGCCACACACCACAGCCAGGGGGCGCCATGCCTGTGGCAGTGATTGCTGACTGGTTATAAACTGTCGCACTAGGGAGGGTATCGGTAGCCAGGACCACCTCCCACTTGTACGTGCCCACCATCAAAACCTACTTGCACAAAGGAAGCCCTGACTCCGTAAGAAGGCTAACCTGCCCCTCACTGGCGCGACTCCTGCTCCTGCTCCTGCAGCCTGAGGGAATGGCAGTCAGATAAACCAAACACGCAGCAGTATCAAACTCCCCTGCTCTCGGCTTTCCAAGGCCTCGCGCAACTTCAGGGAAAGGCAGCGCTATGGTCACATTTTCCTTTGCCTGACGTCGAAAGTGGCTGTCATCCAAAGGAGCTCGGACCCCAGCTCCAAAGCACCCGCCCTCAAGAATCCACCGAGTGACCCCCAAAGTGCAATGCGGACACTCTACAGCAGGTGTGTGCTGGGTCAAGGTCACCCCAGGCCTGCGCCCAACGAACGCTCAGACACCAGCCCCACGCCTGGCCAACAGCGGGGTGCAATGTACACACGTGGAATGAACACGTGCTTTCCCAGGAAGCTGGAACACTCACTCAGAACATTGTTTCCCGCCCTGAAAAACACTTTTAAAAATAAAAATAAAATATTAAAAAACACTGTCGTGCCACATTCTTCCCTTTGACAGGAAATGCCTAAGCCAGGGTCTCCTTCGCTCACGCTCCACCCACGTGAGTCTTTGCGGTGGGGCCGTCCCGTGCATTGCGGGATCATCAGCGGCTCCCCTGGTCCCCCCCGCACTAGATGCCAGTGTGCCACCCCCTGTAGTTGTGGCAACAGAAGGTGTCTCCAGACATTGCCAGCCTCCCTGCAGTGCACAGTGACCATGCGGGAGGACCCTGGCCCTAACTGAGACGAAGAGGGTGTAGTTTCGGTGTGTGGATTCCAGAGCCTGATGCCCACGTTTTCCGGCTATCCCACTCACCAGCCACACGCCCTTGGAGGCAGTTTAACCTCCCCATGCCTCAGTTTCCCCATCCGTAAAAATGAAGACAATAGCACCCACTTCTTGGGGTTAAAGAGAACTGAATGAGTTAATGTGTGAAGAACTAAGAACCATGCCTTTCACATAAAAGTATTATTTTAAATTAATACTTATATATAAAAATTAATTAAAAGGTATTCTTTTTAACTGTGACCTAAAATGACTTTTTAATGAACAGAAAATTACGACACATGTCCCCAAAGTGTTATCTTATTCTCCCTTAAGCAGAAGCCCTCTTTTATTTTTTCTTTCAATAAGCTTTTTGTCATTTAAAAAGATAATTAACAGTGATCTTAATTTAAGCCAAAGGGATCAAAATTAAATCCATACCATATCATACGCATTTCATTTTCAACTATGCTTTTCTAAGTTGTTGGGATTTTTTTCCCTCTTGTCAGCGTAGTTTCTTTTAACGGGGAGACCCACAGCCACCTGTGAGGAGAGCCGGCCCTGGGACGAGGGGCCCATCTCCCCACAGGGCCAGGCCAGTCGGCCCTCTGGCTGCCAGAAGGGCTTCAGAAGAAAAGGGGGTCGGGGTGGCCCATCCGGGGAAGCCCAGGTGACTGCAGCAGCAGCCCTCAAGATCTCATCCTCTGTCCCCCTCTCCTGGTTTAGGCAGCAGTGGGGGAGAAAGGCCCATCAGCTCTCCCTGGTGACAGGTCTGCCCTCAGTCGCAGAGAAGCATCCTGTCCCTGGAAGCCCAGACTGGAGTCCTGGGACATATGACATATGTGCCTTGAGGCCCCTGGGTGTACTGTGGAGCAGGTGGGGAGCACAAGGAGCCCACAGAGCTCACATGAGAGAAGAGGGCGAGGCTGAAGGGGGCTCCACCAGAGCCCAGGCTCCCCCAGGGCCACAGCCCCTGTCCTCGGGCATGGCCCTGTTTCGATGGGAGGAAACAGGAACTGGAAACAGGAACTACTGAATGGCTGTCTTCTGACAGCCCATTCATGAAGATTCCCAAACCCCAAGAGAAAGACAAGTGATACATCCAGAGTTGGGGGTGGAAAGAAGGGCCAGGATTCTTGCAGGTCAGGAGATCAAGGGGACTAATGGGAATCCAGGATTAGGATCGGCCAGGAGCATCCTTTAGCCCTGAGAGCCAAAGAACAGAGGACTAGAGAGAGAAAGCCCTCAGCTGGGAGCCAGCCAAGCCTTGTCACCACAGTCAGTGTAAACATAGGGGATAGATAGGCCGGTTTAAGCCCTAAAACAACGGTGGAGGCTGGGGGTGGCTTTTCAGAGAACACATATTTGTCATCGAGTCCCCTGGCCATGGACTTCCTGAAAGCTCTCAGAGGAACTGGCTGGCATGTGCAGATGTGACTTTGTGAAAGAAAAGCCCCAAGTCCGGACTCTGGATGACATGTAGGAAGGAAGCAGTGGGATCGGCCACCCAACACAGGAGAAGGTGCAGGGAGAAAGGCAGGGTGAGCACATGCTAGGGAGCCTGCAGACTCACCACCAGGCCCCAGACAAACCTGAGGAGAAGCCAGGAAGCCTCTGTGGTAAGTGGCCAGAACAAGGGCAGGCCCCACACAGGAGCAGAGGAAGGGTCCCGGAAGCAGGAAGCGGGGCTGTGTGCATCTTTTCATTCCCAGGACACCACCTCCCCACGGAGGCCCATGCTGCGCACTGGGATTCAGAGGTGAACAGGAAAAACCCCTGCCCTCAAGAAATTTACAATCTAGGCAAGGAGACAGAGCAGTGAGGGACCAGAAGGAATAAGATTAGATAACCATGGACAACCTAAGTACCAGCAGGTAGATGACAAGGTGCTGGGAGGGGTGCAGGGGTGGGATAAAAGGGGAAGGTCTCTTGGGCAGTGCATTTAACCCCAGCTTGAGGGATGAAAGGGACCTTCAGGAAAAGGCAGAGGGGACACCAAGTGCCCGTCCAGGAGCTGCCTGGAGCCCAGCAACAGTCTAATGACCCCTTGCTGCTAGAATTATCCCCTCAGCTCTCCAGAGCAGAAATCATCTTTCTAAAGACACAAACCCGACGTCACTCCAGGCTCCAATCCTTCAGTGGCCCTGGGTCCTTGACGACAGGGTCCCAGCTCCTCCATGAGACACAGAAGGGCCTCCACAAGCTAGGTCGTTCCTCCTCTGCCTGCATCTTCACTTTCTTGCATCCCCACAGAGGCCATGCAGGGCCTTGCTTTGTTTCCTCTACCTGGGGTGCCCTCCTGCCCCCACCCGCCCACTTGTCCTTGTACCCTAAGGCACAGCTCAGGTGCCAACTCTACCAGGTCACCTCACCTGAGCTGTGAGGTGACCCAGTAGAGTCGCTACACTGCTGCTCACTACATGCACTGCACCAGGACTCCCGCACTGGGTCACTCTGCCCTGTGACACTGGGCACTCAGTAAGGGTGATGACTGGATCTCCTTTCTCAGCATAACCAGGGCCCAGCAAAGAGCCTGGCACATGATAAAGATCCCAGTGTCCTGAATGAATGAACTCAGCAAGGTCTTATTTTACTGTTGCTCTTTCTACCAAGCCGCCAAAGACAACAGTGCTTCACAACCTTGGGCAGACTGGAATCACCTGGGAAGAGTTTGCAACATACCAATGGGGAGGAGGGGCAAACCAGTTAAATAAGAATATCTGGAGAAGGAACCAAGGAAAAGATATTACTTAAGTTTATTAGATGTTGCAAAATCACTGCTTTACATCCATGTTTCTCAAAGCCAAGTCATAACCTGAATCAACTGGAAAGCTTAACAAATGCAGATTTCCCACGTTAGGTGTCTGCTACATGAGGTCTTTGTGAAAGCCTGAAACCTGTACTTTCGAAAGTCCCCAGGTGATTCTGCTATCAGGCCTATGGAAGTTGCAGAGACAGCAGGAAACACTGTTATTAAGCCTAGAGTACCTATTCAACCTGAGCTAAGTGCTTTATGTACAGTGCTGGGGTAAAACGCTCATACAAACCTATTTTACAGATGAGAAAACTGTGAGAGTCCTTTCAACGGCGCTAGGTCACACAGGAAGTGTAGCAAGAAAGGGTCTGCTAGTGTTTCTAAAACTTTCCCAGAAAAACTATAATGAATTAGCTATAGAACATGTACACACACATATGCATACAAATATACATAGCTATATTAGGACATCTGATAAAAATACACTCTCCTAGGTCCCCTCCCCAGAACCCCGAAAAGATGGCTGGGTATCTGCATTTTTTTTTTCTTCTTTTCTGTTCTTTGGAGGAGGAAGGGATAAGGCCGGTGTGCCATCATTGCACTGTGCAGCGCTGCCTTCCGAGCAGCAGAGGGCGTGCCTGACCGCTGCCAGGTGACCAAGGCTTGACCCAGGGCCCAGAGAGAAGACCGGTCCCTCCTCGGGACCCTAGAAGCTCTTTAACATCACTGCCACTTCGCCCGCCCTCTCCAAGCTACAACACGGGCCCGCGCCGCGCCCCGCCCCACGCAGGTGGCGTTGGAGAGCAGTGCAGCGTCCTGGGCGCGTGAGGCCGTCAGGTTCCAGGTGCGTCCCACTCCAGGTGTGTCCCAGGCCCGGCGGCCCCCCTGCGGCCCTCTTACTTGGCATAGTAAACCCAGCCGTCCTTGGTGGTTCTCTGCTCCCAGCCCAGGGGCAGCTCGTCCTCGCTGTCCGTGTCGTCCAAGCCCGCATAGCGCAGCGCTGCCATTGCAGAAGAGGCGCTGGGTCACTTGCTCAGTTAACCGCCCGCTGCCGGGTCTGGAGCCCAGGCACTTACTCCCGCTTCAACCGAGCACCGCGCGCGTCCCAACCCGAAACCGCTCGCGCCTGCGTACTACGCCTCCCAGAGCCGCTCAAACGAATCGGTAGCTGTAATTCAGTATCCGTAGCTTCGCTGCTAGCGTAAAAGGGGCGGGGCCTGAGAAGAACCGTGGTGAAAGAGCAGAGGAGATTGCACTGCCGCTTGGCTGGAAGTACGATCTGGTGACGTTTTATGACCGTGAAGGTGGCTCTGATCTTCATTATCCTCCGGGCTGCAGGGAAGGGGCGTTGACATCCAGGCGCAGCCCAGGACCGCCCCCGTTGCTGGGCGACCCGAAACACGTCCGCATCATTCTGACCAGTCCTGAAGATCTTTTGCAAATAGGCAACCTGGGAAATGTAGTCCACGCCCAGCCAGACTAGCCAAGCAGGAGGAAAGGCTGTGTGGATTCTGATATTCTGGGCTCTAACCTACTCTTGTTTCAGGACATTATAAAGAGTGAACATTTCCTGCTCAGAAAGCTTCCAGAGCCCTCCATCACCCAGGCTGATTGACAAACTTTTTTGTGTATGAAACACAATGTTGGAAAACAGATGGTTAAAAATGCAAATTCACTCACCTGAGTAACCAGTCTTGGCAGAAGTCACTTACAGCCACATCTTGGGTCTGTTGGTAACAAAGGCTAACACTTAACAATTATTATTTACCTGCATACGCCTGACTAAACTGGCAGAGCATATTTTATGCTTCTTTCTATCACTAGCACGGCCTAAATCAGCAAGTTATTAAATGAAGTGAATGAACAATGAAGGAATGAATGTGATTCATTAGGTTTGGCCCTCTATACATCAACCTAGTTTGAAACAAAATCCCACATTTACAGAGTGGAGGCTGTGAAGTCCTCTTGGAGTACCTACAAGTACCCTGTAATGTCCTGTGTCAAAAACCAGAAGCGTGTCTTCAACTTTTCTTCTTTGGAACGTGCTCCACAGCTCAGCATCACAGGGAAACCTACTGACTGATTTCTCTGCCCTAGGTCTCAGAAGAATGCAAGCCTCCTTCGAAAGAAGCACATATTTTAAAGGTGGGGAGTCAGGCAGCGTTGTGTTTTGTTTTCTCCAAGTCCTGAAACTGATATTGTTGGCGATTCTTGCTCTGCATGCTCTTTAGGGGAGAGACTCACTTTACTTTGAAAAACCAAAAGCTAACTTAGTGAAAGTATGTTTTCATTTTAATAGGCCAGCCATCCCCTCTCAGACCTATGGAAACATCACTCTTTCCAAATCCATGTGCATTTAAATAAGCTACCATTAATTTGCTGCTCTTCTGTTCACCTCAGTTTAACCCCTTGCCCCCGGTCCCCCAAGCCAATTTATTTCTTTGGTAGATATGAACAGGAAATGAGAATATGAAGTCCCCTAATGCTAAGGGAGTTGGTGAATGAAGTCTAAATGATCAGCCTCAGTTTTCCTAATCATTACCTCCGCCTCTGCTCAGCTTCTCAGGGACTGACTGCTCAGATCTCCATCTTGGGTTGCCTCCCCAGAGCCTCCACTGGCGGTTGTTGCCTGTGACTCGGCACCAAGGCAGTTATAGTGCAGCATCTTCCCCAAACTGGGTAGAGGTCCCCTTGGTAGAATCCTCAACTTTGGGGCCAACCCTCTGCTCTTCCCACAGCTTTAACAATGTTCCCTCTATGCTTCTCCTGCCACGGACACCAGGAGGAAAAAAAAAAACCCAGCCTGGCCTTGGGCTCCCTCAGACCCTGATAACATTCTAATTTAGCTCATGTGCACCCTAATTGAAACTTTTGAATGAGTCACTGTTGCTTGCAGTCAAACAAGCAGGACTAAAACAGTAGTGACATCCGGGACCAGGTAATTCTTTGTACTAGAGGACTTTCCTGTGCATTGTAGGACATTTCACAGTATCTCTGGCCTCTACCCACTAGCTGCCCGTATGTCTCCCTTCCCATAGCTGTAACAACCAAAAATGTCCCAGACCAACAGTTGTTCCCCTAGTTAAGAACCACTGTGTACACGGACAGTAAGAAAATTACTAACTTGTGAATCAAACACTGAGATTTATTTAAGGCCCATTTTTGTCCAGAGATTTACAAGGTGGTACTCAGATACTGCTGGTTCTGATTGCCAAGCTCTCTAGCATTGTCTGACAGCACCTGCCTCTCCAAGTCCTAGTCCGGCCACAGAGGAGAGACATGAACTGAAGAAGTCTGGCTGGGTGGCCCAGACACCAACAGTGGTCCCAAATGGTTATAATGACCTCGTTTGATTCCTCTCTTCCTACACTTTACCTAGGGCCTCTATCCGAAAGTTAAAGAAATAAGCCTTTGGGGATTTGGGGACTTGTGAGATTTTAGCATGCCCGATTTTAGGATTTATGCCTCACAAGCAGATACTGTTTTAGTCCTGCTTGACTGCAAGCAACAGAGCCTCACTCAGAAGTTTTGACCAAGGTGCACATGAACTAAAATAGAATGTTATCAGGGCCCGAGGAAGCCCAAGGCCAGGCTGTTGTTTGGGGTTTTTTTCCCCTCGTGGGTTTCATGGTCTCTTGCTCCCCTTCTCCATGCTCATGGGGTACATTTTTCTGCTCTCTTTTTACTGGCTTCTTCTATTTACTTATATAGAAGCCACTATATTACTTCTTATTATAGTTTTTGCGCTCCTTGGACATGAACTTGCTTGTGGCTTTGACTTTGATCTTATAAAGATCTATTAGACGGCAAGCCCTGTTTAGCTTGTAAGATTACTATGGGTTTGAGAAACCTTAAGTTTGGGAATGAGCCAAGGTCTTTAACATGTACCTCTAAAGAAGACTAAAGAATGATTTGTTTTTGTGAAGCCAACTGAATCACATTGGCTACTGGTGAGGAGGTTAAAGGAAAATATTCACTGTAGTTACACAAGTGCACCCTAGATGGCGCTATTGACCCATGTTTTTAAAAGACTAAAAGCCTTAGAACACACAACGGGGCTGGGTGGAGGTGCGGAAAGGGGGAAAAATGGGGATAACTGTAATAGCGTGAGCAATAAAAAATAAAGAAAAAAAAGACTGAAGCCTAATTCTTGACAAGGATTTCTACATTTAAAATGACTTCTTTTTTTGATTGATCACTTCTGCAATAACTGACGACTGATGAATGTAAGGTTGATCGGGTTTTGCTGAAAGCAGTTTGGCCTCACTCGTGAAGCGGGCTCAAGTTGCAATGTCTCAGTCCTGGAGCCACGTTTCTTTAGTTCATTATCATCACGACGGCGATGGTCATTTCCCTCCCCTTCATACACCCCAACAATTCTGCAAAACCAACTTTAACTTAGGTCACTGTTCCTTAGGAAATTAAGTCTTGTGGTCTGGTGCCAAACTTAATATGCTAAGCAAACCAGGGATGCTTCCCAACTCTTCCGATAAACTTCTGATGGAAGGTAACAATAAGGAAGAATATTTAACAGCATTCTTACAGAAAACTCTCTCCTGGTCAATGGGACCTACGCAGGAAGCTGTGTGTGTATTTCTGTTATTCACTCAAACACACAATACGTGAAAAAAATTATGCTATGTCTCTGAGAAACACCAAGAAAAACAAAACATCCCCTCTATCTAGAAGTCAGTCAATTAAGAACAGACAAACACAGATGCATGGATTGAGGCTTCTAAGAGAAGTCTGAACCAAGACATAGAAGTATGAAGAGACAGGGAGAGTTTCTGTGGGAGGGTTTCCTGTAATTTATTGTTGGAACCAAACTCAGGTGATGTGTGTGACAGTGGCCCAGTCATTAATTTTACTTATTTCATTATCATCAACCCAGTTTTTACAGATAACAGAACTGGGACACAAGGAATTTAAGTAATTTGCCCAAGGTCACTGGGCAAGGAAAACCCAGTGACGGCTGAGATTAGAATCCAAACAAGGGCACCGCACCAAACTCACCCTCTCAACCGGCTGCCCTGGGTGCTGCCTTTCCAGGGGCGGGGGGGGGGGGGGCCTCGTGCCCGGTGCTTCGATGGGTGTGCAGGGGTCCTCACTCCTCCATGGGAAAGCGAGAAAAACGAGATCACAGAAGTGAATTTTTCACAAAGCTAAATAGGTTCCACCTAAAATGCTCTTTTATTTTCCATGCGATTATGCCTATTCTACTTTTATGTATTTTCTGATGATCCATTTTTCCCTTTTTTCCAACAGGTTTTATTATAAAAGATGTACTTCAATCATCCAGAAAATATGAGAGAACAGTGCCATGAATACTCACGCCCCATTACCCCACCCCATGCGCACACCCAGGTGCAATCATTGTTAACCCTCCGCCACCTTTGCTTTGAAGAGAGAGAAGCAGATTCCCTAAAGCATCGGGAGAGAGTGACTTTGTCTTACGAAGTCCCTGGGCCTGAATAGCAATGCTCACTTTCTCGCGGGCCACAAGGAGGCACTCTCACCTGGTGAACTCAGCACATCCATTGTCCTCACTTCTGGAAATCAGACACTTATGTTTGGAAATTTCATTTGCTTAATTCATGTTTAAAGGCCTCAAGCTTCAGTGTAGCTTTAGTGTATAATTGCTAACTTGCCAACATGCACAAAATTCTTTTTTTCAGCCTGACTTCATTCCAGGCTGCTTTCTCCCCCACAGGGAGAAGAATCTCCTCCCACGAGACAGTCCAGTCTCCCCCAGGCCCTTGAACATTGTGGTGAGGAGTCCAGTCTTCCGCCACTCAGTTAGAGTGTCTGACTTTGGCAGACAAAGCTTCCATGATGTCACTCTGATCCAGAGCTGTCACTACTTTACAAATGAATTCTTCCAAAGACTCCAGGCCCTGGAGCCCAGGATTCACCCCAGAACCTGGGGGAATATAGAGAAAAGAAAGAAAAAAAGAAGTGATGACTAAAAGGCATTCAGCACAGTGCCAGGTACAAAGCTAGCCATTACCTTTCTATTACAGTTGACATTCCACATTATTTCATATTAGTTTCAAGCATATAGCACAGTGGTTAGACAATTATATAATTTACAAAGTGATCCCCGATATTTCAAATAGCCACCTGTCCCCATACATAATTACTACAATATTATTGACTATATTCCCTATACTGTACTACATATACCTCCCAGTAACTATTTTGTAATTACCAATCTGTACTTCTCAATCCCTTCGCCTTTCTCGCTCAGCCCCCCAAGCTCCCTCCCATCTGGCAACCATCAGTTGGTTCTCTGCATCTATGAGTCTGGTCCTACACAGCTAGCTGTTACTACTAAAGGCCATATCATTAAATGCTAGCTATTATTATTGTTGTTATATCATTAAATTTAGCTATTATCATTGTTCTTGGTGATGATTAGGTCTTGACTATAAGAACTTTAAAATTCTACCATGAAACACATTCAGATTTTAGATGTTTTTAAAGCATACACATAATTATACGAAGCTCTGTGAGCACTATCACGTACACTGCGGAGAGAGACTCCCTAGAGGTGGGTATTCTCAGCCCCACTCCGTGGAAGGGATAAGCAGATCCCCCAGCCCTGATCAAACCTTCCGGGCCTGCAGTCTTGACTGACATCTTGATGGACCTTCATGAGAGACCCTGAACCAGCACTGTTCTGCAAGGCCATCCTTCAGAACCTGTGGGAGCATAAATATTGTTGTTTTAAGAAGCAATAAGTAATTACTATCATTAATAACACCCTCCTTTTGTGTTCTTATAGGTAGAATCACGTACTTGCCTCTGCCGTAGCATTTAGTTGGCAGTATTGAAATGATCTCGTTATGTCTCTCTGCCTCCTCCTTGTCCATAAGAACCATCAGATGAAGCTCTTGACCGATGTGCTTTACTTCCAGGGACCTGCCCAGGCTTATATATATAGCATCTCATTTCACACTTCAGCCACTGACTAGAGAACGCTCCACCTCCTCCATCACGCTGACAAGCACACGAGACCAAGGAAATAGAATTTCATGGTTATGGTTATTCCCACAGTTAATCCTGCAGCTAGCTCGCATCCTTAATAAGTGCTTAGCATAGTGTTGAGTGTCTCAGACTCCAAAGTTAGGGAAATTTCAAGTGCAGCATTTGTTTAATAAATGTCAGTTCATCAGCTCTGGTTAATCATAAAGATACTTATTAAAAGAGCTTACTAAATTTAGATAATGTCTATCCCTAACAAACTGATATTTTGGGTGAAAGACTTGTCATAAAAACCTAAAAGAGAAGCATCTTTAAGTTGAGGTGCACATCTGTCTTCACCCACCACTACTCTTTACTGCCAGTTGGAAAGTGGATGTGATGCATGGAGCTCAAGCAACCTTGTTGGGCCATGAGATGAGGGTCATTCCCAGAGAAGTGAAGAAAACTACAAAGAGGCTACATCCCTGACAACTTCCTGGAACTCTCATGACTAGTCTGTGGTCCCCAATTCAATATTTATATGAGAAAAATCAACTTCATGTGTTTAAATCACTATTAAGTTGGGTGTTCTGCCACTTGAGCCAAACCTAATCCTAGAAGCTACAGTACACAATTCTTTTGCTTTTCAGATTCTGCAATGTCCTTCCTATAATCTTTTCTTCTGCTTTCTTTGTCCTGATGTATTTATTTAGTAAAACAAAATATAAGATACTGCTTTTGTCTTCTTAATGAGGTTTTAGAAGAAAGTGTCTATAAATGCATGTGCCTAATCTAATATCTTTAATCAGAAGTCTGTTCTCATAATATTTTTGAGAAAATTAAACAGCATAATGAATAAAAAGTTCCCAGTAAAATAGCTAACACAAGGCAGGCACTCAGTAAACAACCACATTATTGCATCTCTCTCATTATTACCGATGCCATTATTTCAAATGCCTCATCTGGCACTCAGACCTACAGGCCATGCTGAAACGCGCATTGGGAAAAAAGGACCCATGCCATGTATACATTTTGCAGCTGCACTCATCAAAATCAACACACATTTATTATTTTTTTCATAAATCAGGAGAATGTTTATAGTAACAGAGGATTTAGCCAGCCTGACTCAGTGCCTCTAGGCAACAAAGCATGTTTTGTTGACCTCGCAGAAATAAAATGAATGATACTCCAAAAAGTCATTCCCCCGCTATCTCATCTCTGCATGGGCTAGGTATTTGGAACTACAATCAAATTCTTAAAATAAAAATCAGAGAGATGGGTGAGGTCTATTCCTCACTGGTGTGTGTGTGTGTGTGTGTGTGTGTGTGTGTGTGTGTGTGAAAGAGAGAGAGAGAGAGATGGACGAGTTGAGTGAGGATGCTGTGGTGTCTAGAGGCTGACAGAACCTTCATTTCACCTCCAAGTCCCAGCACGTGCTTTGGTAAGAATCTTAACCTTGACCTCCATTTCTTCAGCTGAAAACACAGGCTAATTTATTTCCTTCCCCTTTCAAACCCCAAATCTCCTCTTTTAAAAAATTTTCTCCTAATCTTTTTCTTTTTACCCTCCCCTTCATCCCTGATGCCTTCTACACCTCTGACACCACTAAAAATAGCCCCACCATGCAGCTGGAGGCAATGTAATGGACGCTGCCTGCTTGTGTGCCCGCTGGCTCTGCCACAGCAGGGCAATCACATCAGACCTTAGTTTCCCCATCTGGAAAATGGGGGTGATGGCAATGCCTGCCTCTTGGGTGTGAGGTAAAGAATCCATGAGATAATGCCAGTGAAGTGCTTAGAACAGAGAGTGCTGCAGAGTAAACATAAAATAACTGGGAACAAATAATATTATTTTGCAGGCACTGTGCTAAAAACTTTATTTGGATTATTTAATTATCACTGAAAGCCTATGAGACTGATGCTGTCATTTTCTCTATTTTACCAGGGAGGTAGGGAAAGGCTAATACTTTCCTAATTTCACCACAGTCCTAAGTGATGGAGCCTGGGTTTGAACCCAGGCAATCTGCCTCAACAGCCACAGTCCTATCCACAGCTCCAGAGACAAATCTGATTCAACTGTTGTACTAAAAGCAGTTAACTCAACTGTTGAACTTTCTTCAGTTTTTGACATCAGTTAAAATCATTAAGAAATCATTGTGTTTCTTTGCTGTGCCAAGCACAGAAAAACCTACACTGGGTTAAAGAGATAGAAAACAATGCCCAATGCTATTCAGTTCTTACTAGGCACTTCACACAAATTAACTCACTGAATCTCACAACAACCCTGTAAGGAGTGCACTATTAATACCCCATTGCACAGTTGTGAAACAGAGGCTGAGAGAAGTCTGAAGTCATAGCAAGTGACAGAGTTCTGGTGCCCCAACTTGTACCATGATGCCACAATGCTTCTGAAGATATGGCCCCTCCCCTTAAGGAATTTATAATCTGCCCAGGTAGATGACAGCACCTAGACCCTGCTTGTCCTGCTTACGTCCCTGCTCCCTGCAGACTCCCACACCCTCTTCACTTCCAGGCTCAGGGGAACGTTCTGAATACTTGGAACCAGCCCTGTGCAGCAGCTCACCTGTGTCAAAAGTGAGCGCTCAAGCTGCTTCTCCTTCTAGGTGACCACCCTGCCTTGGACCCAGATGGAGGCAGTGGTGGCCCACCTGTGGGAGAGCATGATGTCAAACAGTCCTCTGCTGCTCTGAGCTCAAGTCCCTCACCTGGGGCTCTGTGTCCCTCTTGCAGGCCCTGAACACCTGGTGGAAGGCGTTCCACCAGGCGTGATCACAAGCAAAGGGCAGCAGACTGGAGAACCTGGGTCTCTGCTTCAGGGGATCCACCCCAGAGGCTGATAGAAGTATCTTCCCAATGAGATTTTTTATAACAATCCAGTAAACTAACTAAATTTCTCATAATCCATGCCTGTGGAGGGTGGGAGTGACTATTAAGCAGTTACTTAAAATTTTGTTTGTAAAGGTAGAGGGCTAATCATAAAGATAATACCCACATACCCTCTATATTCAGTCCTTAACCTGAGACCAGGAAAAAAAGTGACAAGTCTGCTTTGCTTTGCCTCTACCTGAAATTTAGCATCCCCTTCCGTTGCGAATGCGGTGAGGGAGCACCTGTGACGCTGTCTGCAGAGGATCATAGCTGCCCTCATAGGACACACCAGCTGTCACAGAAATCTCAGAACATACTTTACGCTTATCTCGCCCCTGGAATTAACCAAGGCACTAGAACTGTCACTAGAACTTACTTCTTACAGTATTAAAGAAGCACAAACATTCTGTATCACAAAGTTTTTGAAAACATTTTGATAATTGTATTTCAATTCCGTTTTCTTCGCCATCGCATATATTTTATTTTATGCATTTTAAACCAGTCCTGGGAAGTTTAATCAGACTGCCAAAGAGCTCCATGTGCAGAAGACATTAAGATTTTTTTTGGTATAACTTATGTAAATAAAATTGTTTCTGACTATCCTTGCTATGAAGGAACAACCCTATAAACTCTGTGCTGCTTTTCCTGATCTTCATTCCTGGGATGCAGTGAGTCACAGAGAGGGCAAGCAATTTTTCAAAGGTCACGCAGTAAGTAACAGAGCTTGCTGTGAAATCAGCACCCCACTCTTAATCACAATGGCAAACTGCCCCTTAGGATGTGGTCCTGCCCTTCAGGAATTTATAATCTGCTGAGAAAGATAGATTACTTCTACCTGCCTTACTGCTGCCTGCACACAGCCTCACATCCTTCCCTGCTGCCATCCCGAGGGAAGTGTCTCTGTTAGCACATCACATATGCACACACGCAAATGGTAAAAGGATTTTCATTAAACTCAGATACTGTATTGAGAATCCATCTAGGAGTCTTTGGCAGACACTAGATGAAGAGGGCACCTAAATTAACTTCTCTTTACATACAGATTAATTTGGCCCAGAATCATGAAGATTCTATGGATTAGCTGGGAGATACGCTGAACACACCCATTTTTTTGTTCAATTATAGTTTACATTCAAAACTGTTTTGCTTTAGTTTCAGGTGTACAGCATCATGGTTAGACAATCATGTCTATGCCCATTCAGTTTTGAGGTGATTGGTCTGAGAAACTTTCTCCTATAGACACTGATAGACATTACTTTGGGATGGGAGGGACTCACCACACCCAATAAAGAACACATCTCTTTGTTAAAGCAGCAAGAGCTAAAGCAAGAAGAGAAAAGGGAATTTGGGGATAACCTGAAAATGCATTCTACAGGGATACTGGCCTCAAGGTCTTTGGAGAGAGACAATGTCTTCTGTGGGCAAGTAAGACGGACTTCCAAGGTAAAGATTCCTAATTCTGTTACTGAATTCGGATTCAGGCTAGTACAGACTCTGGAATACCCACCAAAAGCTTTTCTCCTCTAATAGGTTCTTGTAGGAGATAATAGGAGCATTTGCCTGTCAGCAGTGTGCAAAACCCCCAAAATTCAACCCCCATTGGCCAAGTCAATCAAGGCAACCCATTCTATTTGCCAGTAATTGATCAGTGGGTAAGTGTGTAAGCCAGTTCTGGCCAACAAGATGTTAGGTAAAGTCTTCTGGGAGCTTCTGGGAAGATTTTTCTTCCTGTAGAAAAGAGAGGGTTTAGAGAAGAGAGCTTGTATTCTACTTGGAACTCTGTGGTGTGAAGATGAGGTGCTGAGGATCGAGGGAGCCAGCTTAGGAGCATGATGGAGACACTGCTGATGAATTGAAGCTAGAAGAACAGATGAATGGAAGAGAACCTGGGTCTTACTTTGATGATGATGCTGAGTCACAGTAATCAATCAATGGTTGGGGCCACTTTGTAACCACTACACAATTTCTTGCAGCCAAATGCACCGTCACAAGTACGCACACTGGCTCCCATGATGGAAACCAAGAAAGAGGGCCCAGGGAGATCTTCTTTTAATGCATGAAGTCTGCCTCTCCAGATTGGCAGCCAAGCACCCCACACACCAGACTTGGGGTGCAACTGGCCTTGGAAGAGCTTGCCTTTTCTCAACAGCAAGCCCAGTAGAATCAAGCACAGCACATGCTGGTAGAATACGGTCAGGTACAATATATTTCTAACCTCTAAAACCACTGGCACTCCAGGTTATCTTTCAACCGTCTTGCGTAACCAGGGGCTGATTTGTCATGGCCATCCATAAGTCAGGGCTGTGTCTCCTGTTGTAGCCCGCTTTGTGTTCAACACAAATAGTACCAGGATGAGGGACAGATGGATGAGACGGAAATCCTAAACATGACCTCTGTTGGTCTGCATGACCTGGCTCCTCCTGCTTGCCTCTCTCCAAAC
This sequence comes from Anoura caudifer, assembly GCA_004027475.1. Classification (NCBI taxonomy): domain Eukaryota; kingdom Metazoa; phylum Chordata; class Mammalia; order Chiroptera; family Phyllostomidae; genus Anoura; species Anoura caudifer. The sequence continues at coordinate 46,101 of PVKU01000369.1, read as the reverse complement.
TCAGCCACTGCCACTTGACCCGTTCTTTGCCCTGTAGCCACAGTTGTTTAGGACCACCCAAAGGCCTTTATGCATGCTCTGCCCTCTGAGCAAATTGCTCTCCCATTCCTCCTGGCCCTAGTTAAGCCTAAGCCTAGTCCCTCATAACTCAGTGCAAATATAGGTTCCTCTAGGAAGCCTTCTCACTCTCCATAACCTTTGTTATGGCTCATTAACACCCTATATGCCTACTTGTAGCACCTTGAGTAAAAAAAACATTAAGAGAGTTACTCATTTAATGGCTGTTTTACTCAACAGAATGTTAGTGACTTTAGGCAGGGACCATGTTTCAGTCATCACTATATCTCTAGAGCTTAACATAGCGTCTGGCACATGACAGGGGCTCAGTAAACACTTGCTGAGCGAATCACTGCTCTCTGAAGTTAAAGTGGTGCAGACATTCCACCATCTAGGATGCTCTCAGCTCCAGCTAATGAATCTTGATTGGAAGTTGCTCTCTCATAACCAGAATGCTTGATTTAGAGTGTTTTCAGGGCTGATAATTTAAGGACCCAGGTTTTGTTTATCTTCTCTTTCCACTGTTCCACTTTAGGACACTGGCCTCTCATCTTGCTCTGGTGCCTTTCATGGTTCCAAGACCACTGCCATAGTTCCAAAGTGAGAAGATAATATCCAGAGGCAGAAAAAAGGAACGTCCCTTTCTTGTGTTCCTATTCGAGAATGAGGGAAATCTTCCGGGACAGCATCGTGCCACACTGCATCTTTGAAGTGATCATGTACAGGGGAAATGGCATTCCGATTGTCCAGCCAGACCAAAGGAGGTTCTCCTGAGGCCAGGGAGGGGCCCAGCTACATCTCAGCCAAACACAATTATGACTCGATTAGCCAAGAAGAAGGCAGGGATGCGGGGATGTATGAGTGTGTGTGGTGCTGTCTGTCCAAGAACACCTGCCATCCACCCTCACTGTACCTCCACAGGAGGAAGTTCATTAGAAGAAATATCAGCATCAAAATACTGTGTGCAGCCAAGGGACAAAAGTAATTCCAAAGCAAACAGTCATGACACGAAACTGTTTCAGTAATGAATTCAGACCTATAAAATATTCAACCTACCATCTCTTCCTCATTAACACCACTTCTAATTTATGCCCACCCATCATCAATACCTTTCTGATTGGTCTGACTGATAGTCAACTGTAGTGAATATTTAACATTATAATGAAAATACAATCAATGTAAATTGATTGCAAAGCAGAATTGCAAATTTTTTCCAAAAGTGCAGGCTTTCGTGAAATCAATACTGCTGGATTCCAGAGAACTGCTTCAGCTGCAGGCACATGAACCCACACGAGCACACTAGTTAACAGCTGAGCCTGATAAAAGATGATGGTGATAAAAAATATATTTGGATTGAAGGGCTGGAGAAAAAGCCACTGTTAAAGATTCATAAAGTTCTTGAATATTGTTTTTGCTAATGAGACCTTCTTTATGTTCCTAATATGCTGGTCAATTGTGAAGGTCAAGGTCTATAACGCTATCATAAAATTTTATAGGAAAAAATGAACCCTCCCCTTTCCTAAAAATTAATGTTTGATTAACTTTTATTCTAAGATTTAGCAAAATTGCTATTATGGCTTACATTTGGATACATAAACTTATTTTCACAATTTATGGCTACAGTTTTCTCTCCATTTATAACATAGTTTTGACTTAAGGTCTCACTTGAGAGAATAAATGATCTTGGGATAATAAAGACCTAGTGTAGGTGAGAAGGATGATTAAGAAGCTCTCTAGAAACATGGATAATTCTTTATATGATGCTAAGTATAAAAAATGGGGCACTAAAGACTATACAAAATAATTGTAACCATGTAAAAATATTTATGTATTTGGTTAAAACTGAAGGTGAAAATACAAGTATTTACACATGGGGGAATTAGGATTATAGTAATTCCCTTCCTCCTCCTTTTGTCCCCCAGGTATATTTTATTCTTAATTTTTGCACTAACTAAACAATAAGCCCAGAAAAACAACCCAATATTTTTGAGCAATTTAGTCTGGAGTTGCAGTAATGAGGTGTGTTGAGTAAGGGCACTCCTGACTTACGCTCGCAGGCTAGAAAAGGCAGCTGCTGAGGAGCCCGCAGAGCCCTCCATCTCCTGATGGTCACGCCAGGAACACTGCCCCTGGCGTGCAGACTCCGCTGAACAACGCCCCTAATGCATACAGTATTGCAGAAGAAATGGGATTCGGGCACACCAGCCCCTGCCTTTGCTCACTCAAGTTGAGGAAAGCCATCCACCTGCCCTGTTGAGAGCTGCTTTACAGAGAGTGGCAAAGATCTGATCTCTCCTGCCAAACCCACGTAAGTGAACTTGACAGCAGGTTCACACCACACACAGCACAAACGCACACGGCCCCAGTTAAGCTTTGAGATGAGTGCAGGCCTGACCAACACCTGGATGGCAGCCCTGTGACAGACACTGAGCCCAAGGACACCAGCTAAGCCACACCTGCGTTCCTGACCCACAGACGCTGTGACATCACTCATGTTGTCCTAAGCTGCTAACTTGGGGAGGCATTTGTTACACAGCCACAGACCCCTAATAATAAAGGTTTACATTCAAATCTCCTTTAGGAACCCAATGGTTTATGCGATTTGCCAATACTGTGCCTGGAAACATTTTCCAAAACTCTGGGTTAGAGTTATAAAACTGCTTTTCAGAAGTCAAATGTTATTTACATAGTTTTATATAATAGCAGTATAAATGACATTCTTTATTTGAAAGTAAAAACCACACAAAGGAAAGTTGAAAGCACTGTATAATTTTTTGGTTGATCATGAAATAAATACTTCCCAACCCAGTTCTCCCTGTACTTGCTGAGGAGCTGAGAGCATGGCAGAGAAATTCAACAACTTTGGAATCCGAAGCTAGACATGCCAAAGCCATGTATCAGTGGCAGAAGGTTGCAGAGATTTTTCATGTGGAAACTTGGATATTAGACTGTCTGATGCAGGTTGGGGGATCCCCTGCTGCAGAAGTGACCTCGGTCGCATACACAGAGAGACCCAGATACAGGCTGTGGGCCCAGATTTCTGGTGTGGGCACCTGGAGGTAGAAACAGGCTAAGGAGGTTGTGGAGCAGCAGCACACCGATGAAGTGCTTTCTGGCTGGTGCTGACCACAGGTCTGGCATGGGTTAACCCACGTGGTCATCGCTCTATTTCAGCCAAACGCCCATGAGCCCAAGGTACGATCAGCCCTGGTTAAGAACCACTGCTCTACGGGACTTTCTTCTGCTATTTAACTTCGGATTCAATTACTAATATGTATTTCCACTCAGGGCTGCAGAGATGACGTCTTAATAATGAAAGCTATATTTATTAAATATTTAATAGGTCCCATGCACTGGCCAAACCTTTTGGATATATAACCCAACCTAAACTTTGAAGTAGATGTTACAATTAGTGACATGCTGAAGAAACTGAGACACAGAGGCTGTGAGGCAAACTAGCTTGGGTCCTCCCTATGCATCAAGAACCGATCACACATTTTACATAAAAGCCTGGGGGCAAGGCATTATTATCCCCATTTTAAGACAAGGAAACTGAGGCTTAGAGAGTTGAGGAAATTGTCTAGGTTGCATACCCAGGAAAGGGTGGAGCCAGTCTTGTTCTAGAAACTTCTCTCCACCCTTAGTTCTCCCTTATTCACTTTGGGGGGAAAAAACAGGTAAGGACAAAAGCTGAATATAATTGCTAATAAGGATTTGGGTTGGTTCTAAATCACAGTCACCCATGTTTAACCCTGAAACATAGTTAACCATGCTTAACTAACAGATCGTTAGTCAAAACACAAGTCTGCAGAAAGACTTTTTTGTCAGATTTCTAGAGAAACTCTCTTTTTTCTGAGACAAGGCAAAATTTATGCACTACTATTAATTAAATCCAAAGTTTATTCCTATTTATTCAAATGTCCCCTAATGTCCTTGCTCTCTCCTGTGATCCTCGTCTAGGACACCACATTACCTTTAGTTGTCATGTCTTCTTAAGTCCTCTAGACCATTGGTCCCCAACCTTTATGGTGCCTGGTCGGTTTTTTCCACAACATGAGGGTGGGGGAGGACAGGAGGAGGAGCTCAGGGAGTTTTGCTGAGGCTAGACCCCCAGGGTTGGGCACCCCTGCTCTAGACCTTAATCACAGGGCTGAGGTCCTATCAGGTTTCTCCACGGTAGTTACTCTCCCTTCCCCCTCCCATGCCCTGCTCCATGAAGGATGTCAGCCCACACCTCAGAGGTGGAAATGATGCTCCACCTCTTTGAGGGCAGAGCATATATGGCCATTACCTGGAATCACTCCAGATATTTTAAAACTTACTTTTGTTTACCTGTATTTCCTTGAATATAACAAAGGCGTATTAAATGTTTTTCAATGAAAAAATCAGGAAACATTAGAAAGGATAGTATTTTTCTTCACTCATTCATTTCTCCTGGGCCAACAGTACAGTCGTCTCCCCTTACCACTGCTTTCACTTTCCTGGGTTTCAGTTACCTGCAGTAGACCCCAGTCAAAACACAGTAAATGGAAAATTCCAGAAATAAACAATTCATAACTTTTAAACTGTGCGATGAAATCCCCGAGTCATTCTGAGTAGCGGATGAAATCTCTAATCTTTCTGAGTAGTTAGATGAAATCTCAGCTCCGTTAAGACTAGCGGGTGAAATCTTGCATGGTCTCTGGCTGCGTCCACCCAGAACGTGAATCAATCCATTGTTCTGCGTCTCCACGCTCTGTGCGCTCCACGCTCTATGCGCTGCGTCTCCATGCTTTGTACGTTCCCCGCTGCTTAGTTCCTTAGTATCCATCATGCTTAAGAAATGTCACAGTGCTTGTGTTCAAGTAGCACTTATTTTGCTTAATCATGGCCCCACAGTGCAAGAGTAAGTGACTCTGGCGATTTGGATATGCCAAAGAGAAGCCATAAAGTGCTTCCTTTACCTGAAAAGGTGACTGCAGTTTCCTACGATATTTTGAGAGAGCGAGAGACTATATTCACATAAACTTGGTTTCAGTATATTATTATAATTGTTCTATTTTACTATTAGTTATCAATGTTAATCTCTTCCTGCACCTCATTTTTAAATTAAACTTTATTGTAGGTATGTAGATATAGGAAAAAACAGTCTATATATTGTCGGCACCATCTACGGCTTTGGGCACCTGCTGCAGGACTTGGAACGCATCCCCCAAGGCAAAGCGGGACAACTATACAAAAGTGACCTTTTACTCTGAACTACGACACCTTGTGGGACTATAAGGCTTCCGGGGCAAAAGCCAGGCTTTTTGTCTTTGTGGGGTAGTGTCTAGCAAGTTGAAAACGTGGAGTCTGAAAACATTTTTAAATTTGTATGTTTTTTTGGCGTCTTAACCCAAATTTGCCCATTATTCAATGTTCTGGTTTTGAAATTGGCTATAGTTATGTAAGTTATTACCATGGGGGAAGGTTACACAGGGGCCGGGGGGGTGTTGCAATCAGGGAAAAAAATGCCCAAAAAGGCTCCTGAGGGTGTAATAATAAACAAACAGTTGGGAAACATTGTCCCCAGACAGCGTTTGGTAGGTATTAATCAGCGTCACTCAGAGAGTTTCTACCCTCACTCTGAGGGTAGAATACATTGCTAAAACAGAGGTGTTAAGGCATACCAGAGATCTGGTCCTTCGCATCTATTTGAGAAATGAGGAATTTGAAATGAAGAAAGAAGCGATTTGCCTGGAGCCATTCAGTGAATTGGTGACAGGCCCAGCATCCTAGCTGCTAGCTTCTGAGACCATGACTAGTTCTGCCAATTTACCCTCAGCTTCAAACAAGCGTTTATGAAATGACTATATGCACCTGTTTTCTTGGTCATGCTCTCGTTGAATCTCCACAACATTCATTAGAAGTACCTAAGCACAAGTCCAAGTTGGCAGAAAAAAGCCACCACAGCTCAGTCCAACTTCTGAGGCACAGAATTGTCTCGTTCTACATGCCCTGTGACTTAATGAAGAACTCATGAAATATTTAAGCAGCTTTTCAACAGAAGGTTCTGAAAATTTGAAGTATGCACTGACTTGCTTTAAGAGACGTTTTCACAGAAGTACTCATTAAAGAGTGATCTTTATACTCTGAAATTACACAGAACAGAATTTTAAAATGCAGTTATCCCTGATACAAACTTAGTACACTGATATGAGTACCAATAATCCTTGGAAGTTCTACATATGCATTTACAGGATCTGCTTGCTAGAATGAGGACAATCATTAAAAATAACCAATTGTGTTCTTTTTGATTTCTCATAATACAGCTGCTATGCTAATAAAATCAAATAGCAACTAAAGAAGCAAGTGATTTTTTTTGCCAAGTACAAATCATGCAATAGAGCACACAAATAACAGAATTCAGTAGATATATAGAATTTTAACTGAGCAACACTTCATGACTAACATACAGCATACTGAATTAAATACAAGTAGAGAAAGTCCCAGACACCCCAAAATAACAATCAGAGTGGCACAAAGGCAGTCACGTGGTCTTCTGTGTAAATCCCAGGCTGGCAGTCTGCAGTCTGCAGGGCAAGTCTTCCCGCTGCTGCCTGCGTTTGTTAAGAATGTTTCACTGGAACACAGCCACGCCCACTCATTTACATACTGCCTCTGGCAGCACTATAGTTCTGGAAGATTGGTTGCCCCTATTGTTTGAGGAAGGGAATATAATCAGGTCCTTTGTGATTTGAGGATTTAAAAAGGAAGAGCTGCCCAATTCCTAAGTTCGAGTCCACTGAGAAGAGAAGAAGGATGGGAATTAGCTTGAAAGAACTGGACCCTATACCCTGTCCAGCTCCAGGGGCTGGTAGGCCCTTGTGGTTGATGACACCGAATGGGGTCTGAAAAAATTAAGCACCAAGAACTGCAACCTTGGGTGTCCTTGGAAAGCTTAGGGAAGGGATGTGGGGTGGGGCAGGGTTCCTGGTTGCCAGTCCCAATCTCTATGGCAGCTGCTAAACCTCCTCTATCTGGCTGGCTCTGCACACATCCTGGGCCACAGCAACCTCAGGGACCAGCAAGGTCAGGGGCAGGAGCATGTCACTGACATCCCATTCTCCCTCTGCTTGGGGTCGTATCCGTTTAGCGAGTCACTTTGTGTTCCAGGGGTGAAGCTAGAAACAGATTTCTGTTCCCTGTAAAATAAGCGAAGCTCGGAGAACTCGGCCTTGCATGGCCAAACACTGCAATCTTGAATGCCACCTCTCCTGTTCCCAAGACCCAGCCCTGGAGAAAAGAAAGCTGCTCAGTCAAAGAGGAGAGTTATGGGCTCTTACAGACGGGAAATGGTGCACCTGGGAGGAGGGGACGTGGGCAGGCTGCTCTGACGGCTTGGCTTCTCTCTTAAGGTTTTTTCCCAACACCAAGCAACCCTCCAACACCACGGGGTGCCTAAATATTCAGTTCAGTTCTGACACTAACTACCCAGAATTTACACAGACGCCGTAGCTTAAGGGCTCGGTCCCATAAAACTGCCTCCACTTCAGGCACCAGCTACAAACCGGGTGCCCAGGCTACTCACCCTTCTTCCTGGCCAACTAGCGATGTGGGGGTTTGCATGCCCCCCTTTCAGGTTCAGCGTTCACTAGAACAACTCAGAGAACTGTGAAAAACACTTTACTTATGTTTACTAATGTTAAATTAACTAAGTAAGGAGTCACTGGACTTGGCTTCATCCTGGGCCAGTCTACAAAAGCAATCCAAAATCTAAGCTTGTAAATGCTTCAGGACTGCACAATCGAAACACTGAAACAACCGGTCACAACAGCCAGTCAGGCTTTAAGCGAGAGACAATCGGTAATGGTCTTACTTTGCTTCTGCCTTTTCTCTGTAAAAGCCTCTCCCCAAGCTTCTGTCGGTGGAGAGCTCCTAACCACTTCTGGCTTGGTGCTGCTTGATTTGAATCAATGTTTGCTTAAATAAACTTTTTTTTAAAGAGTTTATTTATTTTCAGAGAGAGGGGAAGGGAGGGAGAAAAAGAGGGAAACATCAACGTGCACCAGAAACATCAATTGCTTGCCTCTCACAGACCCCCAGCTGGGAACCTAGTCCATAGCTCAGGCATGTTCCCCAACCAGGAGTTGAACCAGTGACCTTTTGCTTTCCAGGATGATGCCCAACTCACTGAGCCACACTGGCCCAGGCATCAAATAGACTCTCAAAACTTCTAATACGCCTTGGTTGATCTTTTAACAGTTCTGATGTCAGAGGGAACCAAAGGAGCCCCTGATAACTCCCAGGAGCAATGAGCAGCCAGGAGAAGGTTCGGGCTGCGCCCCTTGGGTGTGCTGCTTTCCTGCTGCCTCAGGAGGGGCACTTCTTTTTCTGGGGTGGGTCTGGAAACTAGAGGAATGAGGCTGTGTCTGACTTGATCTGACTTAGAACTGGGACCAGATCTGGAGTCAGACAGGATCTAACTTAGAGACTTTGACCGCTGGATAAGGGGTGAAACTAGGTCTGACTTAGAAACTGGACTGGGTCAAGTGTGAGGACAAAGATGAATAGATTGTGTGTTCAATTTGAACAAGCAGGTTCACCTTACCAAAGATAATCTTGCATTACAGCAGCCTCGGTGGAGAGCTTCTAACCATCCTAGATAAGCCTATCCATTTACGACGAGATACCCTAGAGAAAAGGGGGTCTTAGCCAGGCACTCACTGTAAAGGGTAAAGGGAAACATTAATCTCTCTCCTCTGCAGTTTCTGGCGACTGGGATGAGACCTGCTGGGAACCCCACTTACTCTGGAGCCTTCGAACGGCATCCTGGAAAATTGGCAAAGGCGGGCAAAGGACAAGAAATTTTACCAAAGTCTGCTCTTCCAGATCTCTATCTGTGGTGCCTGGTCAAAAGTGGAGGTTAAAATGTCACATTGTCCTTTCCTCGTTGGAAGGATAAAACATGGGTTATTGATCCTTTGTCTCATAGGAATAGCTATTGCCTTCTTGACTGTCTTATTTTGTGTCCTGAGAAGTTGGTGTGAAGTGTGGGTGGATGCAGTGGCAGGGAGGTAGACAGCAAAGATATGTCTGGGCAGAAATATGGATTCACTCCATCCGCAGCCAGAGTCCTCCTTGCCAGTCGCCAGTCCTCAGTGGCATTGTCTGAATCCTACTTTCTTTTGACTGTCCTTGGGAATGGCTCTGGGTTGTGTGAGGGCAGTATTTTTTGTGCTCTCTTTGAGGAAACCCTCTTGTGTCCATGGGGTTGTTCAATACTCACAGGAATGTTTAATGTTTCTTGCTGAAACCGGACAAGATATTTAAAAGGATTTTTTAAAAGTAGCTCTATGGTCACTTAGAGCCGGAAAACTTCTCCCTTATTCCCTTCTAGGTTCTTCAGCTGGTCTAATAATTAAATTGACATAGACAAATTAACAGGAGAAAAGCAAATTTTGTACCTAAAGAAGCCCCCCCACAAAATACAAGACTCCCCAGGAGTCGGGTACCTGAGCCTTCCATGCCATCCTCAGCTAAGGAGAAGGGGGTAGGGGGCTGGGTCTTCAAAGGGCACGAGGGAGTTCACGGGAACATGAGAGAGCAAATGCTTGGTAAACAGATGTTCGCCACATAATCGGTGATAAAGTAAATTGTTATAAATTATTATAAAAGTAAATTATGATAAAGTAAATGTTATAAAATGTTATATAGTAAAATATGGCACATGATGGGTGTATAAAATGTGACATACATCTCCCTGTGCCCCTCGTTTCTTTCCTAGAGTGAATAACTAATATTTTCTTGTAGATCCTCCTAAATTTTTTCTAGGTATATACAAAATCTTAGGGGGTTTTTTGTTTTGTTTTGTTTTGCTTGTAAATATTTTCTATTTTTTTAAAAATTAAACTTATTGTGTTGATACTGGTTATAGGCAGATAAGGGGAAGGTAAAAACTCTTCCTGAGTCTGCTGGGCCCTGATCCTCTTCAGCTCATAATAACCCACATGCCACAGCGGCACACCCTGGGGTGGCCTGCTCCCCATCAATCACAAGGGGGCCAGATTGGAAGCTGGCATCACAATCTGATAGAAACTTTTTCAAGGCCTTCTCCCCTAAACTAAAATGAAACTGTATCGAGCGGGTAGGAAAAAATATTCTGAAGATTTTGTGGAAGGATTTACTAAAACATTTTTTAAAAAACACGCAGCTCTAAATCTAGAACATAGGAATCTTTAGATTTTTGTATTAGCTGCAGATCCTCTCCCTGCTATAAAGAGCAATTAAGGATAATCTAGTTGGATGACTGTGTCAGCATCTTGATATTATTCTGGTTACTACCCAATTATGAGGAATTAAAAACCACTGTGCTTCTCTTATGAACTTATTATTTAGAGAACAGAAGTTGGGCTCTAGAAACCGTTCAAAATCCACCTATCCTTTTTACCAATCCCCAGACCTCCCCTATCTATCTCAGAAGACTTTGGGATATTGTCAGATATCTGTATTTAGGAAAGAAAAGCCCATCTTGGAGAGGTTTACATCCTTTCTATCCTTTCTCTAGGAACCTAGAGCCATCTATTGAAATGCAAACTTCTAGAAAGTAATTCTTATCTAAAAAATCTATTTGGAAATTAGGTAAATAAAAAAATCTTAAAAGTCTTCTTCACAAATATCAGTGAAAGTTTTAGCCATCAGAGCAGATAAGCTTATCTTATTCTGTCTACCAGAAACACAATTTGGATCCAATGGTGTCTTTATAAACTAATGAGTTTTACACGATTGTACCCGTCTCATGGCTAAGATTCTAAAACAAAAGCTGTAAGATCTCTGCCTCTGTCTGTATGTTTGTGTGTTTCTATGTATGCATGTTATTGATATGTGATATTTTTCTTCCTCTGGATGGTATTGCCAAAATTAATTTGTAAAGAGCGCCATTTAATTTGCATTGTGCTAAGAGTTTTATATGTATGGGTGTATTTAGCCTCAGCAATTCTATGATGATTATATTATTATGACACCTATTTTTATGGGTGAGAAAAATGAGGATTGGAGAAGTAAAGTAACTTGTCCTTATCAAGGAAGTTGTTAAGTATCAGAGTTGCAATTTAACACAGGCTTCCTACGTCAAAGCCCACGTTCTTTGCCATCTTCTTTGCTGAAGATGCAGAAAGAAATGAAGCACAGTGTGTGCCCTCAAACCTAGGTTAGAAAACTCATGTGCAGAAATAATTGTCAAAGTAGAATGAAATCTTTTGCCCGTTTTTAAATTGGATTGTCTGTTTATTGCTACGTTGTAGAGTTTTTTATATATTGTAGATACAAATCTCTATCGGATACATAATATGCAAATATTTTATCCCATTTTGTTGGTTATCTTTTTTATGCTGTCCAGTGAAGCACAGAAGTTTTAATTTTGATGAAACCCAACTCATTTTTTCTTTTGTTGCTTGAAGTGTTGCCTCATCAAAAGTCACAAAGTTTTACACTTAGGTTTTCTTCTAAAAGTTTTATAGTTTTAGCTCTTGCAGTGACGTCTTGTATCCATTCTGAGTTAATGTTGGTATATTGTGTGAGGAAGGGTCCCAAAGCAATCCTAATGCATGTGCCTTTCCAGGTATCCTGGCGTTATTTAGTAAAAAGACTATTTTTCTCCATTGAATGATGTTGACACCTTTGTCAGAAATCAGTTGCTCATAAATATATGAGTTTATTGCTGGACTCTCAGTTCTATTCCATTGACCTATGTCTGTTTTTATGGTAGTATCACACTCTCTTGATTATTTGACCTTTGTATGAACTTTTGCACTGGGGATATGTGAGTTCTCCAGTCTGGTTCTTTTTTCAGATTGTTTTGTCTGTTCTGGTTCCCTGTGTTTCCATATAAACATTGGGATCAGCTGGTCAATTTCTATATGTTTTATGTCCCTTTTCTTCTGCCAAGAAGCCAGTTTGGATTTTTACTTTAATTGCATTGATTTTCTTGATCAATTTGGGGTTTCTGGGAGGGCTCATTCTCTGTCAGACCCCATGCTAAGCACTTTCCTTGCATGATCACATTGCATCCTCAAAAACCCGATGATGTAAGTGCAGTTACCATGCCTGCTTTACAGGTAAGGACAGTGAGGCTTTTAGAGTATCATAAGTCAGGTTTCTAGAGAAACAGATTGCAGGTTTATTGAGGGGTAGCCTCAGGATCAACACCTGGAGGGCAGGCTGGAAGTATTATTAGACTGAGGGAGAAGTTGAAATGGGATGCAATTATTGAGTTGGCCAAAAAAATTCATTTGTTTGTTCCCACAAGCTAGCTCTTAGCATTTAGTTGTCTTCAACTTCATTCGCATCAATTTTGTCAGATTGTATTGTGACAGCTGTCATATCAGTGTGCATTTTAAAAAAGCTTATCAAAATTGGTGAATTTTTGTGTAGCCATTTTAATACTAGCGATGGAAGAAATACACATTTTTAGTATATTATGCTTTATTATTTCAAGAAAGGTAAAAATGCAACTGAAATGCAAAAAAAAAAAAAAAAAAAGATTTGTGCAGTGTATGGAGAAGGTGCTGTGACTGATAGAACATGTCAAAAGTGGTTTGTGAAGTTTTGTGCTGGGGATTTCTCACTGGATGATGCTCCATGCTCAGGTAGACCAGTTGAGGTTGATAGTGATCAAATTGAGACATTAATTGGGAACAGTCAACATTATACCACATGAGAGCTAGCTGACATACTCAAAATATCCAATTCAATAAAGTTATTGGTGAAAATGGCCCCAGAGGTCTAATGGATAAAGTTACTGGTGAAAATGAAAAATGTGTCTTTTATTTTATGGAAAAGCTAAATGGACTTTTCGGCCAACCCAATACAGTAGAGCTGATCCCAGCTGATTCCAGGGAAAGAGCTGAAACTACGATGGCCCTTCAGCAAGGCCCAGAACTGAGACCAGGGGCCAGGTCTTTGTCTCTGTCATCACTGTAGGCTGCTGCAGCCACAGGCATTCCCCAGGGGGGCCTCATCAGTGCTCGATCAGGAGGCGACACTTCTGGCAGCTGGAAAAATGAGTGTCTGCATACTTGAAGGACTGGTGGCCCCACAGCCTCTCTCCTAGGCAGCTGTCACTTTTCCTAGGTCATGCAGATAGCAAATGACAAAGGGTGACACCTGAGCCCCTTCAGGCTCACTCCATACTCTTCACTGTTAATGCTCATGTCAAATTCACTCATTTGCAGAAATTCCATTGGTGTTGGAATTATACAAAACATCTCTTGCTATGGGCTGAATGTTTGTGTTCTGTCAAAATCTGTGTGTTTCAACCCTAGCCTCCAGTGTGATGGATGGTATTAGGAGAGGAGGCCTTTGGGAGGTGATTAAGTCATAAGGACAGAGCCTTCATGAATGGGCCTAGTGTCCTTAAGGAGAGACCCCAGAGAGTTCCTTAGCCTCTTCCGGTAGGTGAGGATTCACTATGAAGTCGGCAGTCTGAAAGAGTGCTCTCACCAGAACCCAGTCTTCCTGGCACTCTGATCTTGGACTTCCAGCCTCCACAACTGTGAGCAATGCATTTCTGCTGCATATAAGCAGCGCAGATTGCAAAGCATTTTGTGATAGCAGCTCAAGTGGACAAAGACACGCCATAAGTGCATCCTTAGCTGGAGTCACTCCCAACACCGGGCTTGTGACTTCTGAAGTGTCTCAGCGTAAGGCCTTGGGGAGGAAAACTAGATTTGACTTCTTACCTCTGCTAACTGAGAAGAATGGACTCAGTCTTGGTGGTCTGGGCTCACAGAGTTAGAGTCTTTGCTCCCCTGACCACCAGGAGAGAGGTCTGTGAACAGTCCCTTCCCCAGCAGCTGGGCTGTAGAACGCACAGGGTCTTCTGAGCAGTTTAATAAGGACTTTTTCCTAGATTGTCAGTGGTGCAAGCATACCAATCTTGTACTCTGGGAAGTTTAAGCTACTTTTTAGGGCGCAAATCTCCAAAATCAATGTGATTTAACTATTGGCGGATGTTTTGCAAGAAATCCATAATGGAATGGCAAACATGATACTAGCTACAAAGTTCAGACTTGGAATTTAAATGGGTTGAACTCGAGGATTCTGAATCAGAGCTTATGAGGCCCCCCAAACCGTGCATCAAGTGGCTGGTGTATGTGCATACATGCGTTTTATGGGAAGGGGACTCCTGTTTTCCTGATGGGCTCTGTGTGTGAACCTAATAAAATACAGGGCCATTGGTTTAAAAAAAACCCAAACTCTTTTTTTTTCCTCTTTGTCAATCATAGGCCCATTTCCTTGTTTTTTTTTCCCCTGATTTTGCTAAACAGTGGTCCCAGGTTGATACTTAATATCTGTCAGGGGGCTCTGCTATGTCAGGGAGATCACAAAACCAAAAAATCTCCATTCATCAAAAGACCATGCACCTGGGAATCAGACCAGAACTCAGTGGCCCAATTCTGTACTTTTTTGCTCATCTGACATTATGCCGAGAGCTTTTGCCTTGTTTTAAAATATGTTTGTATTTGAATCCATCCTGCAAATATTTCTATCATGTATTATTCCAGGCTATGTGCAAGCTCTATGGAGTATAAAAAAATAAAAGGTATCTGTAATCTCAATAGCCCTACAGTCAGTCCCTTTGGGGATTAAAATTAAAGCAAGGGAGGTGAACATTTATTGAGCATTTTCTTTGTGTCAGGCTCTTAAAAGCATGTTCTATCCAATTTACCTCTCACACTATGAGGTTACTATTGTCCAGTCTCTCAACTGACTATTTTTTATTAAACCAGATAGTTAAGCTTAGAGAATTTGCAGAACTTGTCCTTGGTCACAGAAAGAATAAGAAGTGAATTTATTTAATACCAGGGATACGTTGTTCTTGTTTACACAGTGAGGCTCTTCCTCATTCCTCTCTAAAGAAATTCTCTGTGAATGATCAAGGGAGGCCCTAGGGATTCCTTTTAACAATAAGCACAGGAAAGGGGCACTGTTCATGTCTGGGAGGGAAATACCAGAGGAAGAAGAGGGAGAGGAGAGGGGCCCACCCCAGAGCTCTCAGCTTTACCCCTCCCACCAGTCCACTTCATTTGCATGGAAAGGAAAGTTTGACACTGACTAGCATAGAATAATTTTCAGAGTTGAAAGGTCTGGGAAGAATACTCTTATTTTTTTCTAGGAAGAAAATGAAACTGAGAGAAAGGGACTGACTATGAATGCCACTTAGGTAATTTAATAATCAAAGTATCCCTTCCCCAAACCCTTCTCAGCCTGCCCTCACACGCTGACACATGTCCAAAGCATCCTTCAGCCCAGGTGGTCTCTTTAGTCCGAGACTTCCAAGCCCAGGTCTCTATGAGTATTTTCTGTGTAATAAGCACACATGCAATGTTTGCGGGAGATAAAATGACTACCTTCTGCATATGTTTCCACTTATGACTTCATACTAGAAGCACCCCAAAAGTATATGATCAGAATAGGGAGCCCTCAGAACAGGGCTGCCTCAAATTCAATGCCAGGAAGTAAACCAGTGCTGACTAAGCATCTACTTTGTGCCATGCATTGTACTTGCGTGACACATCCACACACCTCAGTCCATTTAATCTTCAACAATAATTTGTTGAGCCTCATCAAATATGTCCAATTTTTAAGGGAGGACACTGAATATCTAAGATTAAGAAGTTTGCCTTGTCTCAGCTGGCCATCTATCATTGGTGGAGCCCATATCTGAACTCGGGTTGACTAATGGTTACTCTTTTCCTCTGCATCAGGCTGCTCTCCCGTGTTTGTCAGAGCAGGTGAGCACACAGGAGTGTGGATCTGAGAATCTGGCCACAGGGCAGCAAAGGGTGATCTCCATAGTCCTGGCTTTTATCTTGGCCCCCTTGAAGAACCTAGCATCTGCCTTGGGTGGAGTGTGCATATGTGTGTTGAGTGCCTTCTTCATAAAGAAAGACATTTAGGAAAATGTACTCACCATGGGATGACACAAAAAACAAGAATAGCTAGCATTGTGTACTTATGGACATCTGCTAATTATGGACATTGTCTTACTTAATTTCCACAATAACTGGGAGAGGCAGGTACTATTTTGATTTCTATGTACAGATGAGAAGTGAGCTTTGCAGATGTTAATGTACCTCAGTTAACTCAGACAAGTTTTCTAGTTAACTTAGTAAAGGGAGCTTGATTCCTACCTGGGTCTGTCTGGCCTCAGAGCCTTAATTACTTTGCTGCATTGAAGCTGATGTCAAGAATGATTGTTCTCTTTGTAACCAACAATTCAACAACTGCTAAACCCCAGAAATCTTCTATTTCTGGGCAGTACAGTGAGTAAGTTTTATTGCCTAATGACGCAGCTCTTTAATTTAGAGAGTTGCCAACCTGAGGTAACCTGCCTCTCTAGTTTGTTGGTAGTTACTTATTTATTCTTGGCTGCTGTTAATTTAAATTAGTTATTTGACCCTGGACCACTGTAAAGTTCATCTGATTAAAAAATATTTTCTTAACGTAGAATATCAGCAAATACCAAAGCTCTAGCTCAACTAAGCCAGACATGCTTGAATAAATATCCACAGAGCTCATAGGATGTTTTTCTGTGCCCTTGGCACTTATAAAAAGAGAACTGTGATGCCAACATAATCTTTGCTCTCATTGGGTTATTGCTAACATGTCCACCTTAACTTGACCATCAGCTTTGGGTTTTCCACCGGCAGAAAAGCAACTTAAGCTTTTCACATTTTCTGCAGTGCTGGGAGTACGCAGATTTCACTCCATTTAAGACACACACCCTCTTTCTCAGCAAAGAGGCTTTTAAGAGGCTAACAATATAAACACTCAGTACTCTAAAATACAGAGAAGCAACAGAAAGCTTTCACTGTGTGCTGAAAGGGGGGCTTACAAAACAGCTGGAAGAGTGTAAGTTAAACACAAAAGGATTTCCTCACTCTGAAGCTGGAAAGACACTATTTGCTGAGAGTGTCCTCCTCTGCCTGTGTTCTTCTCTGGCAATTTTCAAATTCAGGGAAAGAATCCCTTGAATTTTTAAGTTTTCCTTTTATATTTTCTTTACTTAAATTTCTTCATTGAGCTTTTGTTCTTTTGTGGTCTTGTAAGATTTCTAGGCAAAAGTAACTCAGAAAATATTTAAAAGAAACAAAAGGAGCGAAGAAAGTATGACATTGTTTTGCATCTGGTCCAAATTTCTGGTCCATCCCTATAACATTAGTACCTGTGAGGACTGCTTTTTGCTCCACTCTTATGAGGTTGAGTCTCCATAGTCATAACGCACTCCCCACCTTATGACTTGCTATGAAAGCTGGTCTCTGGGTACTGCATCCATGTTACTGGCTAATGTAAAAGTTCTTAAGACTTGGTCTCTATTTCATGTGATTATTTTTCTTTCTCTTTTTCCCACTCCCTTTCTTTGAATTGGTGGACATACTCTAGCTATGTTTTTCCTACAAAGTAGGCTGCAACATAAATCAATGGATACCTTGGCTGCTGAAATATTACGCTCTCAAGTGAGTCAGTGGGGACAATTGTGACATGTTTAGTAAGCACCAAAGTATCAAAATAAGTTGGTCCACTGACATATATAAAACATTTTTTCTTGATTTAAAAGTAATATATGCTCATTTTAGAAAGTGTGTAAAATAAGGAAATCACAAAGAATAATATTTACCCATAAAATTTTATCACCCAGCTATTAACAATTCAATGCATTCCTTTCCATAACATGTGTTTGTTAATGGCTTTATGCCTAAAAATTGAGAATAGTGCCTGCTATACTGTAAACTTAATATTTGTAGCATGTGGACAGGATGATTCATGCATTTCATTTGACCAGAGTCTGTTTTGGTTTTGATTACTGTGAAACTTCTGTAAGTTCCAGCTGTACACAATATCGATGTTTTGTAGGTTAGTCCTGCTTGGAATTCCTCCTTTGGGTGATTGACCTCGACTGTCTACTCTCTAGACTTATCTATGCAAAAGTGACAATACACGTTAATGGCACTAATAGATCAATTAGATAATGTAGCCACATGTTAATGTCAATTTTAACCTGCAGTATGCCACCAGGAGGGAGCGGCACCCTGGGCTGGAGAAAGAACACCGGCCTGCAGTCTTTCAGGTGTGGACCCTAATCCTGGCTCCACAGCGTCCAAACTCTGTGGCTTTAAAATCTCTTTGAGCCTTAATTTCCTCATTGTTAAAGTGATGTACAGTAAAAACCTATATGAGTAAAATCACATGGTTTTTGCAAGATGAAAATATGTACAAAGAAAAAATTGCTAGATAAATTTGAGTTATCACACAGTGAGACTTAGAAAAAGAATTTTTTTTTAAATCATGACTAATCATTCCATATAAGTTTTCTATAAGTAAAAAGGCCACTGTGTTACAAGGTCAAAGGGTAACCTGAGATGTGAAAAATGATATCATGCTAAAAGACAACAAATTTTTCAATTTAGAGTGCTCACTCTTCAAAGGGAAACTGTAGGGGTGATTTAGATTGCTCATTCTGGCTAAATCCACACCTCAGAAAATCACGTGCTCTCATTTTAATCTTCTCATTGTTCTTCGAAGTACTCAGGAAATTTCTCTTTTGTCAGAGCCACCTGATATTTGATTTTTGAGCAGTTGCTTCTAAAACCATGAGGGTCCTTTTTTCCACAGTTCTTGGAAATCAGTTTGCAGCTGGCGATGATCATTTTCATTTTCTCAGCATCTCTTATGAGCAGCAGACTATACATTGCCTTCCTATCTGCACTGTCTCATAAAGTCATCATAAAAACTTTAATAGGGTGGGAGTATTTGTCCATCTTCTGGATGTTCTCAAATATTACCTGCCATTTACAAATGAGGAAACCAAATCAGCTTGTGAATTGCTTGCTCCTGTCAAAAAAAAAAAAATGCTGGTAGGATAACTTTAGCTTTGCCATTACCAGGCAAGGAGGGAAGACAGTCATGCCCATTAGTTGTTCGTGGATCCCGGTAGTCTGCTGGTGTTGGGGTTCAAGGGGCTGGGACAGGGGACAGTCTGTTTTCCCAGACCCCACCTTGGGAAAGGAGAAGGAAAGCAGGCTTCTGTCCCTTCCTCTCTAGGAAACTGAATTGGTGCTCTTGGAAGATGCCAACCCAAGCGAAAAAGTGGCCGTTGTGACAGCTGCCCTTTGTGTTGCTGAAGTCGCTCCCAGTGGCCGCAGGAAGCTGATTGGTGCTCCTCAGCAGCCAGCTGCTCACATAGGTCCCGCACAATCAACTTCAGCACCGGGCCTGAGCGGACAGCGACAAGCACCCCAGGCCAGCCCCACAGCCAGGACCATAGAGCTGGATCTCTTGAGGATGCCACAGCCATTGCTGTCTGGACCACTGCCAGCAGCATCACTGCCAGCATCATCACTGCCAGCAAAGTGTCCAGCACCTCACTGAGCACCTGGGTGCAGTCTGGCCCATTGGTCCCCATGCCCATAGCCCCGAACCTTCTTTCCCAGGCCTCATCCTGGGGATCCTGCCCTGCAACCACTCCCTGGGGCAGGGTCACACCCCTCTGACCTCCACACACCCACCCAGATGTCACTGGGAGAGGAACCAAATACAGAAGTGGTTGCTGATAAGTACGCCCCTTCATGGGGCTCAAGATTCTAGTCGCTCATGGAGTCTGTCCTTGGATGTCTTTTCTTGAGACCTGCTAAAACCCCTTCGTTGTACTCTCCTATTTTAAAAAGACGTTTGTTGTGGTGTATAATTACATTTTTTTGGTTAATTTAATGCTGGTCTTCATCCCTCTCTATTATCCATTGCATTTCCAGTTCTCAGCATAACCCCTATTCATATAACCCAAATGAACACACCCAGTGTACAATCAACGTTGCCGCTGCACACAGCTCCTGACACGTACTCCTCTCCCCAACACCATCCTAGTCTTTTTCTGAGCTGATCACACCATTAATATTTGTCAAATTGACTATTATCAAAAATATTTAGCTTGTTTACTTTTAATCCTAATAATTCCCTGAGGTAAATATGAATATCATAAACCCCCTACCTTCTGTTTTACTTATAAATTGGAAAAATATTTAGCAAGGCAAAATGACTTGTTCCAGGTCACAGAGCTGGCGAGCATGGATGCTGGTGTTTAAGCCCAGGACTGACAGGCTCCAAAGTCTGTGACTTTCGTTACAGGGCATGCTGACCATTCGGTCTGCACAGTCCTCTGGGAAAGCAGCTTAGCAGCATGATGCAGTGTCTAAAATTGCTCCTTTGGTTTCAATAATGCCACTCCTGGAAATCTATCTTAACAGCATTATTTACAGAAGAAAAATGAAAAGCAAAATTTCCATTTAGTTAAATAAATAGTAAACATTTACAATTTAGATGTTTAAGTAAAATTCCCATTATAAATATATTCAAAAATAGAATGTTATTGAGGACAATCACAGGTGCTCAATGAATCACTGAACTGGAACATTATGGAGCCATGGGAAACATATTATGCAAAAGTTAGAAGAATGGCTCTTTGAGTAAGTAACATAAAGCAAAATATGACATTGCCTGATGATGTAACCTCTACAACTTTGCATGGGTGATGGCAGAACTAGACATTCACTGCTGGATACATGTGCTCAACCCATATTCATTGGACAAATGAGTGGAAAAGACCAAGATAAAGGATAACTTCTAAAATGTTTTTTCTACTCTCCAAATTTTCCTGTAATGTGACACCAGCACCACCCACAGTGCCCACATCGTTATGGATGAGATACGAGAAAAATTCACATGGACTACCAAGTCCTGTGGAGGAAAAGGGATGGCACGGCTACTCTCTCAAGGGGAGAGCACCTCAGAGTGGCCTGGCCACTCTCTCAAGAAGAGAGTGCCCCATGCCCTAGCCATGATAGGCTTTTATTGGGTTTCATTTGCACAGGAGTACAGGTAAAGTTCATTAATCATTGTCAGGCAGTAAGGATCAAACAATAGATAGCATACAAAGAACTACGAAGGCTTACTCTAAGTCAGGGTCTGTCAGCTAAAAGGCTACAAAACTTTGGGGAACAAAACTCATTTCCTGCTCGAACCCTTATCATTTAATTGAGAGCATTCTAAACAAAGCAGGTTTCACAGGATTTAATGTATTCTTTCTCAGGCCTGATCACCCAGGGAATCTGCCCTTTCCAGCACAGGGCTGCACCCACCACCAGCATTGTTTCAGGCTTAAGGCATTGTCTCAGGCTTAAATCAGGCAAGGTAACCAAGGCAACCAAGAGATTAGGAGACTTCTTGCAGACAGAATGAGGACTCAGGCTATGTCAGGATAGCCGAGGGGTGAGGGTACATCACCCCCTTTTGCTGTAGCTCCCCAAGTCCTTCCTTGGGGCCTCTATGTGATCGTGCCTGGCTTAGGTCATTCCCCCCTTGGGGAATCTTACCTGTGGTTGGCTAACCAGCCAAGCATTGGGGGCCAGTTATGGATGAAACAGAAGGAGCAGAAGTGGTGCTCCTGCCAGAGAGATAAGCTTTGTCTCCTTAGTGGCTTATGGTCCGAAGGTTGCTCACTCAGCCTTAGCCATGGGGGTGTTACAGTTCCTGAAACCAGGCAGGGCAGTCCCCAACAGTAGTGAGATGTTTTGGCTTTATAATGGAACAAAACTATTTTTTTTAAAGATGCTGTATCTAGAGTGTTTGCTTGCTTGTATTTTCCAATCTCAACTCACAGTTCTTTGATCGATCATTCCCACTGATAGATGAGGAAATGGGAGCCCAAAGTTTATCCTTACCTGAAATCACATCCGTAGTAAGTGTGGAGTCTGGATCTTCTGACTCCAAGTCTCTTCACCTTATTTGACCTTGACTGGGCTGGCATATTCCAGGCTCTGAATTGGAAAACAAGAAACTGAATTCTAATCCCTGCCCTGTCCCTGGCTTTCTGGGTGATTTTGGGTAAGTCATGTTTCTCAGGGTCTCTCTTTCTTGGACTCTTGCTCTGATGATTTATAAGATCAGTCTCTTCTCCACAATCTTTTTCAATGGAAAGAGGGCTATATTTGAAGGGTTAATCATCCTAACATTGTTCCTCCTAATCACACCATGTTTCATTTTGCTGTTTCATTTTTGTTTTTTGTCATTTTCATTGTGTCATTTATGTCATTGTTTTCATGTCAGCCTTTCAATATTTTGTCATGTCATTTTCAGAAATGATCTTGTTTATTTGTCTTTATTGTATATTATGGTTATATAGATGGAGGCTCCATAAGGTCTTAACCAAGCCCGTCCTGGCTGATACGCAAACTTAAACTAGCTCAAATGAAAAAGATAACTTACCCTGTGCAGCTTGAAGGGATGGTGAAGTAGCTCACAGAAATAGAAACCAAGGCCTTAAGAATGACAAACTCAGTAGTATGTGAAAACACACACACATTCTCCCACTTTCTCCCCCTTCCTCCCCCTTCCTCATTCCCTCCCTTCCTCCCTGCCCCATAATTTCTCACCATTGGTTATCTTTGAAAACTACACATTGCTTCCTTCTGGAAGGGAAGGATTCTGCCAGAAGCAGAATTTCCAGGAGTGAATTCACTTTGTCCCAATTTAGCATCTCCAACAGAAAAAGTTTTATTGCCCCCAGTGTCAGATGGCCATGGCCACCGCTGGAGAAGATTCTGATTGGCTTTGCTAAGGTTATATATGCCTCCTGAAGCAATCACAGGAGTAGAAGTGTCAGCTGTGCTTGTATGTATGTGTGTGTTTTTTATTATTACTGTGTGTATGCTCAATTTGGTATTTCTTTGAAGGAATTTATTTAAAGCATTGCCCATTTTGTGGGTATAAGTTTAAGTAAAACTAGGTAGAAATAATCTGTAAATTCACTTAACTTTCATGTGTCATTAGAGCTACTAGCATTTTCTTTCTAGGAGCCAATGGTCAGTCTTGCCCCCTTCTACATGCTAGGTTGGGATATCCATGGGCATAGGTGCCATAGCACCTCCCTCTGTCCCTCCACGTTACCTACCACAGGGCTGTAGAGTTAGTATGTGTCCTTTACATTTCTTACATCAGGTTAAATCTGCTGCTTAACTAGCTAAATTTGTGGGCTTCTTCATTCATTAAACATGTTTTATTTGGTGAGGATCTGAAAGTTTTCACTAATCTGAAAATATATATCTTTATTTTTAGTTTAAGAAATGCAATTCAACAGTGCTAGAGTGGAGAAAGGAACCATTGAGCCTTGTAATAAATACTCCTAAAATTGTCTCTATTATGGATGTTTCCTTTAACTAATTGATTTTTTCTTTGTACCTCATTTAATGGTATGGATGGAAACATCTGTGGAAAAAAATGCTAAGTATCATTCTTCACTCAAAACTGTAGATCCTATCCTTGACTTTTTTGCTGAAATCCATCAGAGACTATCTCTGGGCAAGTAACTGCAGCATTAGGCCCTTGCCATCAGATCTGTGTGGTGTAGTATAGTTGGCTTCCCCTGGAAGCTTTTACAAAAGCAGAATCTGGGGTCTCAGCCCAGACCTATGGGATCTGCAATTTAGCAAGGTTCCCAGGTGATTTGTAAGCACAAGAAGTTTGAGAAACACTACCTTAGAGATCAGAATCAGCTTCCTGGTAAGGCTTGTTGAGCTTTGAATGTAACCGGAATCTGCAGAAAGCCAGGTGTTTACAGTAGGGATGACAATTATGTGGTACAAATATTGACATCCTCCAATGATGGATTTGTGAGAGACATTGCTCATTGCTCCTGGCTCTCCAGGAGCAATTTCTACCAACCTTCAAGATGTTTCTCCACTGTATAGTCCAGGCAGCTTTCATGGACACAGAAAAGTTGGCCCAAGAATAAGGGCCTTTTTACCAGTTTTGTCGAAAGACCAATTATTGGCTAAGTAGTGCCCAACAGGGAAAATAGACCAAAGAGAAGTCTAGGTTAGTGAATCTTGTGGGCATGGCCTTTGGTTCATTGGCTAAATAATAAAGTCAAGGTCATGAGTTTGACCTTGGGCCAGCCAATCTATCCCTTAATCCACCTCTTCCAGCCCTGCTATGTCTTCCATCCATCCGCTCATTGTCTTGCTAGCTTATCTTGATCCCCTCACTAAATTTCCTCTATTCCTTTGGATGAAGCTTCTTATCTTTAAAGAAGAGGAGAGGATGATATTATTTAACCCCATCTGCTTGAAACCCCAACTCTGACACTGACTTTTGTCAGCTGCATTTGTCTTTATTCAGCCCTTTCCAACAGCCTCAGACTGAATGCCTTCTCAAGATCAGCTGTTTGCCCAAATTGTTACCGCAGGTGAAGGAACTGGGAGAACAGGTTATTGCCTGCCTCCAAGGCCTAGTTGAACAGGTTTGACCTTGTCATAACTCCCCTGTGGTTGCAAAGGGTGTAGGATCCGAGCAGCTTGCTGGGTTCTGGTCGCAACTCCACCGCTTCCTGGCAGCTAACTCAGGGCAAGTTACTACACCTCTCCTCTACAGCTCATTGTTCTGTGAGGTGAGGGCATTCTGGAGCCCAGCTCCCAGAGTGGTTCTGGAGATTAATAATTACGTAAAATTTAGCACAATACCTGGGATATCATAAGAATATACTACCATTAATGTCTACTAGTTTCATTATTACCACACTCTTTAAGGAGATTATGGGTATATTGGAGTAGAGAGTTGGCCAGGGTCAACAAAAAGCAGTTACAGTACAATTTTCCTTTTAAATTTTCCATCCTCCCCACAGACTTCTCTTTACTGTCAGGTAAAATTATTCTCGTAGTGCGTGTAAGTCATGAGTTTCATCAAATCCAGGGTACCCCTCCCCACAAATTGTGCCAAATTTGATATAAACCAACATAGTTTTAATAATTATAATCAACATCCAAACACATCCACATCAATCAGAATTCAGGCTTTATTATTGTACAGGAAAGAACCAAAACTTGATTCCAAGCACCTGTAGTTAAAGATTGCAGAGAAGCATATTGTTCACCAAATACAGTCAATATTTAAACAAAAAAAAAATGACATTTGAAGAACAGAATTTACTTAAAATTATTTACAACTAAAAAGCCCATTTCCCTCAAACCTAAGTTTGTAATTTTATAGTAAGCAGGGAAATTATTTTATACAATCTAGTTAAACAATTTAATGGAAATAATACTTGGCAGAATTTAAAAAATTGCATAGATATGTGACTTCAAAATAGTTTTATTTAAATCCAGTTTTCAACCTCCAAAGATAGACTACTCCTAATAGACTTAAATATATGATTACTGAAATAAAGCATGTAAAAAAGAAACTAACATATATTATGTCTGCCCTCAATTTCATAAAGGATAGTAGGATGGTAAAGCAAGGAAAGAGTAGACATTTTTCTTTTTCTATTTTCTCATACAGTCTACTGCTCCTGTTCTGCCTTAGGGTTACCGATTCAAACTGGAAATTGTAATGCAATGCTGAGAGGGGAAAATTGACAAATACGCTGCCTTATCATTTTCTTTCAGATCTTATTTCGGAACTTTACCTGCCCCCCTCCAAAAAAAGTGTGTGTGCATGGGGAAGGGGTCTCAAAAAAAAAGAGTTAGCGGGAATCTGAGACATTCATGTTCTGACATGGCAAATACGACACAATTTCCACCTGGAGATGCAGCAACTCACAGAAAGAATAATGGGTTAACAAGGTTCTATGGCCAGAATGGAACAGACTGAGCATCAGACTAAAACGTGTTTGGATTATGTAATACCTAGAATCTCTGATTAGAGAATTTTCATTAATAAAATACATGCTGAACTTTTGAGAAAAGCTTGCTTTTCTGGCTGTTGTATTTTTAATACAGACCTGCTCTGTATTGGTGAGAGGGACTAGGAAAGAGAGAAAGATTTCACAGCCCATTTTGCAGAAGCCACTTTAACAGTGTGTGGACATAGCTGGATCATTATTTTCTGATCCCCCATGCCCTATGGAGGGAAAAGTCACCATGAAATATGGTAGCAAAATTGGCTGACTCTTGTATTCCTATGGACAATTGGGCTTATTCTTGGGAACCATTAGCCTATAAATCATGACCTCGCTAGCCTAGAAGATGCATTTGAGAAGGATCTATTAAGGGATGATAAATTCACATATGTACCTCTTGCTGCTACGACAGACCTCGTCACTCCATTTGCCCTGAGCTGACTGGGAGAACAGGGCACAGTTTTCCCGCTTGCCACCATTAGGCTGTGCTCGGTCCCAGTTGAGGAAGGAGATGGCAATTCCATTGACATCAACAAACTTGCCTTCCATGACCAAGTCATTGATGCCCAGCCAAAAGTCATTGACACCTGGCAGGCTCCTTTTACCATAGTCTCGAAGGGCATTGATTTCATCCGAGTTTCTGGGGATAACCAGAGTCCCTCCCTTGGAAATGCAGTCTTCGTTGGCTTCATGGAAGTGTTTTGAGCCTTCTGAAGCAAGGAGGCATTTCTTGTGAACTTTTGTGCCGCGGAGACAGACTGTAAAGATGTGATATTTGACATGTTAAGATATATCAAAATGTAATACATCCAGGACTGGACCTGGCAAGTAACGTTACATGTTTGTGGAATGAATATGTGATGGTAATGCTGAGTTAACATTTATTTATTAGAGATTTTGCATGTTTTGGATATTGTGCCAAGCACTTTACCTGTACAAATTCATGTAATAATCGCAGTATTCCCATGAAGTGGGATTTTATTACCCCCATCTTTACATATCAGGATATTGAGGCATAGAGAAGTCATTACCTGCACCAACTTAGTGTGTAAGAATGTAACTTACACAGCACATGAGGTCACCACTGTACACACTGTGGTCTGTCCCACCCTTCAAACATGGCCCCTAGCCTCATGCACCTGATACACACATGTGTGTTAGTTAGTGCAGCTCCATCATGTGCTGGATTTCCTTGGGGCTTTTAGAAGTGGAGTGGTATTCCATGATTACTAAAACCAAGAGCAAAAGTCTGAATTTACATATGGAGAGACAGTGTTTTTCTTATGCAGATAACTCAGCCCTGGTAATATTGTTCAGGTTATCCAGGCTAAAACCAAACAAAGATAGTGTAAGGCAAAGCATTGGAGAATCAGGCTCTGCCATTTACTAGCTTTATAAATCTTGGACAAATTATTTAATTTCTCTGTGCCTCAGTTTCCTCATTTGTAAAATGAGGCCAATCACAATGGCAAATGTCTCATAAATTGTTTGAGGATTGATCTGTTAATATTTCTAAAGTACTTGACCATAGGTAAAGCATTAACAAAACTCCCCCTCTGCATGCACATTTCACCTGCTTTTAACTTTTTAATTCTGTTTCCCTGGAGACCTGATAAAGGAAATATATCACCAGTGTTACTAGGCAACATTGCTTTTGGTGAAAAATTGACCTTGCATTGGTAACATGGGCGGTCTGGGAATTATAAGTACGTGATTGAAAGCCACAACTTCAGTCTTCCCTGAAAGCTGTAACTCTTATAACTGGGCAGGTCCGTTGTGGGACCCTCAAAGCTCTGCTTTTGAAGTTGCTATGAGAGCGTTGGTTCCTGGGGGTTTGAGCCTTGCAAGCCAGAGCTGTTCCTAGCTCCTGGTCAATCATGTGTACAGCTACATAGGCTGCTGAGGGCTCTGCTCCAGACAGGAAGGCACGCCAGATGCTGCTCTCCGTTGGGCAGGCTGTGGTTCTGACCAAGGTCCTTCCTGGGCATTCGATATGTATGGCCTGAGCCCTGTGACCCTGCATTTAGTTGAATCTCAGCAGGTCTCTCAAAAGGCACTTAGTGAACATCTAATGAGTGCTAATTATTTAAGGTAGTTAATACTTGCTTTAATTCTGTTTTCATTGCCTGTAAGAAAATTATGAACAGACTTTTAAATAAATGTATTATTGAAATGCCTGTTTTTATTTCTATACCTCCTGTATATAGAAGAAGGGAGTGGAAAATCAAGGTGATTTCCCCGAGACAATCATCTCCCCAGCTTTTGGATCCTTCCTCCTGGACATATACGGCTTGTCTGTCTCTTTTAAAGAGCGGTCACCTAGAATTTGACATGCACCATTTTCCCTCTCTCCTTGGCATTGATGAGATGGCTCTTACCTGTCTGCAGGGCCTGCATTTCCTTCAGCGCGTTCACTTCTCTCCAGAGCTTTTCAACTTGAGTCTTTAGGTCTCCATCCTTTTCTGGAGATATTTTAGGGTGGGGTGGTATAGGAGAAATAAAAAGCATATGATTAAAATAAGATCAAAATAAAATAAAGCTTGGGAATCCAGAACCTAAGGCAACGGTGGTTTTGATGAAACTGAGCCTGCGTACATGAAAAATACAGCATGAAAACAAGTTGGCCAAGAAGATTCATACGGTTCGGTGGGGGCGATCGTACCACTAGCTCCTGCTGTGAGGCTGGGCTCCCACCTCTCTCTCCCGTCCCTTCCATGGGACTCCCCCTCCATCAGGCTTCAGGCTCCCTGACTTTCAGATGCAGCCTGCAGCAAGCTGTCTCACCTCAGCACACATTCCTTTGGGTGCCTTCTGCCTGGAACACTCCTACTCATCTCTTGATTGAGCTTAAACATCTCTTCCTCTGAGAAGATTTTTCTGATTATCCTCCCTACATTAGCACCCCTCTGGCTGGTCTCTTTCTTAGAACTTTATTTTTCTCCAAAGCACTTTCTCCAATCTATAATTATTTTACTTAATTTTGTCTGTCTGGTTATCCAGGGTATTCCTGATGTTTAATACAATACTTGGCACATAATAGGCACTCATAATATTTGTTGAATGAATCAACGGAATTCAAGAACTGATGGGGACTGCCTCAGAGAGTGACAGCTGTGAACTCTTTAAAGGCAGGAATTGTTTCTTTTTCTTTTTTTAGAGATAACATTTATTTATTTTTAGGGAGAGGGGAAAGGCAGGAGAAAGGGAGAGAAACATTGATATTCAAGAGATACATCCATCTGTTGCCTCTCACACGCCCCTTGCTGGGGAACTGGCCTGTGACCCAGGCATGTGCCCTGACTGAGAATTGAACCAGAGACATTTTGATTCACAGGTTGGCTCTCAATCCACTGAGCCACACCAGCCAGGGCCAAAGGTAGGAACCGTAATAAATCATAATAAAAATAAAAGTACTAAAATATTATTATACCGTATGCACCAAGAGCTTAATTCTTTCAATATTTCTGTGAGATATACACCATCACTGTCCCCATCTCGCAGAAGAAGAAATAGAGGCACAGAAAAACTGAATTAACCTGCAAAAGGTCACTCAGCTAGTAAGGCGCAGTCGGGCTTTGACTCACTGACTCCATTTCTGTTCTCCCCGCCCCCCCCATCTCTCCCATCTGCTTCAGCACCGTGGTTGCCTTTACTGCTCAGTCCCCAACACATGGTCTTGGACAGAACAGATGCTTAAAGCTTGATATGAGCCGTCCCCCGATGCCTCTTTGTGCAGGTTCCGCATAGAGAATCTAGGCTCCGTGCTGGGTTTTTGAGGACAGTCTCAAATCCAAGCATGCTGATTCACCACCCCCTTAAACAAGTGCTTTGCAAGCCAGGTATTTCCATATTTGGGTTAGGAAAATGCTTTCTGGGGCACGCAGAGTGCTCCCAGCTCTGTTTCACTTGACCCGTTTCACTTGATACTGCCCATCAATTCTTAAAGCATCTAGTATCTCAGCCTAGAAATACAATAGCCCAAGCATTTCCTCAAAGGGCTGGACCATTCAGTCCAGAATAAATGTGAGAGTATATTATTTATTTATAAAAATATTGATTTATTAGAGAGAGGGGAAAGAAGGGAGAAAGAGAGGGAGAAAAACGTTGATTGGTTGCCACCTGGGGACCAAACTCACAACGCATGTGCCCTGACCAGGAATTGAACCGGCGACCTTTCACTTTGCTGGACTATGTTCAACCAACTGAGCCACACTGGTCAGGGCTCCATTCCATTCACACAGTGACATCCACAAAGAAACTGTAAACATTGTAGTTAACAAAAAGATACAAGGACTGATATTAGCCCCTGGGGAGTCACTACGGAAGCTGCTATCCGGTTGGCTCGGCTTCCGCTTCTGCCTTATGTGACACATGCAACTGTGCTTTGTCCACAGTGACTGCGGGCAGCTGCTGTTTCACGGTAAAAGTTGTGTTTTATTCATTATCGTAGCACATGATTTTTGAGATCTGTGCAGCAATACCAGAGATACCTTTCCTTTGGAGCTAAATCACTCAATCATCATTTTGTGTTTTCAAAAAGGCTCATTTTCTTTATTATCAGTGTGCTCCAACATAGGTGTGGTATAGACATGATGCAAAATAATTCTCAGAAGAAATGACCAGTAAACATATGGAAAATACCTTAGCCTCAGTGACATTCAGATAAATGCAAACTTTAAAAAAGTTTTTGTTCTTTCTGTTAGGTTGGCAGAGCTGAAGCTGACGGTATGGTGTTGGGCTGCAGGGTCTGTGGAAATGGACAGTCTCAGGCATTGAAGGCAGCACCATAGACTGAAGCCGTTATTTTAGGAGACAGGTAGAAAGTGTGATCGACCTGCAACTTTGCTGCTAGAAACATATCAGAACATCCTACCATAGGGATCAGTACACATATAGACAGTCGCCAGCAGGATGGTTCAGTTTATGATTTTTGGACCTTACAATGGTGTGAAAACTATATTCAAATTTTGAAGTTGGAGCCTTTCCCGGGCAAGTGTTACGTGGTACCATTCTCTCTTGTGATGCTGGGCAAGGCAGAGCCACAGCTTCCAGTCAGCCACGTGACCACGGGGACAAACAGCCGATACTCTATATGGTGTACTGCGTTGTCAGCGTCATTTTGAATATTGTGTTATGAGCACATGTAGGGTAGTTTAAGCTAAGTTATATAACATTTGGTAGGTTAGGTGTATTCAGTGCATTTTCAACCTATGATATTTTTAATTTATGATGGGTTTGCTGGGACATAACCCACTGTAAGTCTGGGGGTGTCTTCATAAGTGTATAATACAGTTCACCAAGGTGCACTGACTCAAAAAGAGATAGACTGGAAATCACACAAAAGATCACCAGGAGGCAGATTAAATAAGTCATGATGCAGACACACAGGGGAATATTATGCAGTTGTCAAAGTGACTGAGGTGTATCTTGTGTTGATATTTATCTTTAGTAGATGAAATTAATTAGCTTTTCTACTTGTCTACCAGACACTTTGTATAGCCAGTTCTTATTTTGTTAAAAATATGATTTTAATTGTGCATTTAAAAAACTGGGAATATTACCTCCTGGCAGATAACAGTGGGCAATTCTGTGGAGAAGATTGAGAGAGAGAGAAAATGGCCTTCCCTTTTGGTTTCGTAAGGTATTGTTTGCAGGTACTTAAAATACTTTGTGTTTGAGAGTGTGGGGAGAGAACTGTTCTGCAAATCTAGGCTCACTGCTTCACCTACTGTAGAATCTGCTTTTTGGGAACTAACAGCAAAGACTGGCAAAAACTGCTTTGAGAGGACAATATTTAAGATGTGTACTAAATCAGCTTAAAAAAAAAGTGTATTTTCGTGTGTGTGCACATGTATGTGGGGGGAGGGCAGCTCTCTATGATCTGAACTGCAAATACTTCAGAATCAACCACACAGCACGCACACACACATTCACACCCTTCCCCGCAATGTCCCTACTGGGTGGTCACCATGGTGCCACTCCCTCCTGTTGGTGAAGAAATGCTGGCAACAAAAACGTACGTGCCACGTCACCCAGTACTGTGTCTCCCCCACCCCATCTTCACCAACATGCTTCCCTTATGCATGGGAGATATTTCAGTCTTTCATTAAAAGAGGTAACAGAGCAGTACATTTTATAAGGAAAAAAGATCCCACTTAAGAAACTTTGCACCAGACTTAAATTATATAAATTCCCCCAGAAAATCACACTTTTTATAATCATCAAAACACAACATAAGACAAGCTCCCTTTCTACCCACCAGACATCTGTGTCGTGTCAAAGCAAAGCTGACCTTGTTGGTGATTGTGCATGTGTGTACGTGTGTTGTGATCAGTGAAGTGCAATGGATGAGAAAATGGTGTCATAATATTTACCTTAAAATATCCTATATGAAAATGACTCAGACTATGAGATGAAACATTACCTGTGTTTTTCCTTTTGCTTTGGTTTCAGCATGTTGCAAATAACTTGAGATCATCTTTATTCTTTGCAAAATTTACTTTTTACTACTTAACCTAGCTGAGTCCCCCACAATTTGAGATTGCTAGTGAATTTAGTTTGCATTAAAATATCTTCAAACACTGTATGACTTCGCAAGTTAAAATATGTTTAAGTTAAAGAGAGGTTTAGGTTCTCTATGACATTGAAAAGCTTAAATATATATATATAATATAGACTGTCCTTATATTGCAAGGGATATAAAAAGATATCTACATGATAACCAGTGACAACACAGAAGGTATTATTCCCAATGGCTCTACCCTCTACTCCACATTGAATGAGATTACAATGATCTCACAATTACCTCTGAGCAGAGTTACACAATCTCTACGAGTGAAACAGTGTACTCTATAATCAACATGTTCTGCTTGACCCCTCATTGTAATACCATATCCAGGTGACTCCCTCTGAAAAACATTCTACAGGCCTAACCCCACCTGACAAAGGATATATAATACAGAACTATTTTTCTATCACAAGAGCTTTTTCCCCCAGTAAAGACCAAACGAACCTGTTACATGACTCTTCCACATCAAACTCTCCAGAGGATTAGAAGGTCACTCAATCCGATGAAATGCCATGCCCACAGGATGGCCTGGCACTGTCGCCAGGGACAGTCTCCTGAAGGGGTTTGGAGATGAACAGAGCCCAGCCCCTGCCCTCCCTGAAAAGCCTAGTATTTTGCCAGACTGAGATGCCCCATTACCTTTCACTCGGCGTTTGCTGTGCTTCCTGGCTTTGAACTTGGATGCGTGGCTGGTGGTCTGGTCCAGGAGTAAGGTGATAACCAGGACGTAAATGACAAGTCCACTCTTTGCCATGGCTCCAGGGCGAATCTGACGGCCACTTTGCCAGCTCCTCTGAAGCAGCTACGGGACAAGCAGGCTGCACAGCCACATCTTGCTCTGGAATGCCAGGTCCAGCTTTATAAAAGTGAGCTGGGAAGGCTGGCCTCCGTCCTGCTGACGAAGCGTTTGAAGGCCTTCGCTGGCCACAGCATAAGGTGGCCCCTTGTTCTCATTCCTCGTGTCAGGCTTTGCTGTTTTAGTGTGTGTGCTGCCTTTCCTAGTGGACTTGCCTTTTCGCGAGGCAGAGTTAACTAAGGGACAAAGGTTTTTGCCTGTTTTCCTTTAAAAAAAAAAATATTGAGTCTAGGAAGTGTGGTGTCTCTGTGAAGATCCCAACTTTTAAGTCTTTTATT
Organism: Anoura caudifer; assembly: GCA_004027475.1. Classification (NCBI taxonomy): domain Eukaryota; kingdom Metazoa; phylum Chordata; class Mammalia; order Chiroptera; family Phyllostomidae; genus Anoura; species Anoura caudifer. The sequence continues at coordinate 12,655 of PVKU01000369.1, read as the reverse complement.
TGGGACTCTGTATAAAGCACAGTGTCCAGTGCTTTAATGTTTTAGGAATGTGTCCAATTCAGTTTTCAGGAAAAAAAATGACCAAGAAACACACACACACGCCCCTAAACAGGAAAGGTACTGTGTGTGTAATGCTTCAACACCCCTGTACGTCTGTGCCCACTCGTGGGTCTCCACAGCCCAAGTGGTGCTTGGCGATGGGTTGCTTATAGGAAATAACGGAAGGAACCGAAGTGGACAGCACACACTTAGGTATAAGGCATCCCTTTGTCAGGGTTTTACTACACTCTTAGAGTTAAAAAAATTAAGACAGTGAATTATTTCCACAACAATCAATGTAAAATACCAACCATAGGTATGTTATGGGGGATCCCCACCACTCAGTACTTGTTCTGTGAAACTACCCTAAACACTTAAGTAACGCTTTCAAGTGAAATGGAGAAATAACAGAGAAATACAATGAAAGACTCCGTGTAATTATACTTATGTTAATGAGCGCTTTAAGGACAAAATTGAGAGCCAGATAGACTTTCATTTGTGTCAGAAAGCAAGGGACTTCCATGCAGGTATGACCACAATTGAGTGAGTGAGGCCTCAGAAAAAGACCTCTGGGCACTGACTCCATCCACGTTCCCTGACAAGCAGGTGCAGATAAGAGCGCAGGGCTTGCAGGTTTTGGAAGGTCTGAAGGACAAAAGTAATTTTGTCTTTTTTTTTTTTTTTTTTTTTTGAGACAAGAAGGGAAGAATCAAGGGTTGATTGGCTCCCTCCGAATCTCAGTGAGGAAAACCGCAGTCTGACCTGCCTGCGTTTGAGAGCATGGTGGGAACAAGATGAGCTGGGCTCACATTCTCCTTTCACCTGTTTACCGGCTGTGTGATCTTGGGCAAGTCAGTGAACCTCTCTGAGTCTCGTCTTCTCTTGGTGATGGAGCTAGGAATGCTCGCTTTCCGGGGCTGTGGGAAAGATGAGCTGAAATAATGGGCAGAGCACTTAGCACAGTGTCCAGTGCTTAATAATAATAATAATAATAACAACAACTATAATATTCGTACCTTTAATTACAATAGTACGTACAATTTCCAGAATGTCAGACCTTTTTAGTCTTCACAGCAAGACTGTGGACTAAGTAATCTGTCAATTTTATAGACTAACAGTCCCCAATTTTTTGGTACCAGGGACTGTTTCGTGGAAGACAATTTTTCCATGGACCAGGGGTGGGAGGCTGGTTTCAGGAAGATTCAAGCCCATTGCATTCAAGCTCACCTCCTGCTGTGCGGCCCAGCTCCTAACAGGCCTGGAATGGTACCTGTCCATGGCCCGAAGGCTGGGTACCCCTGTTACAGATGATTAAAACTGACTGAACCTCAGAAAAGTCAGGAGGACTTGTCCAGTGTCACTCAGATCCCAAGAGTAGGAGTGGAAATTAAAACCTCGTTTAGATTGACCCCAGAAGATCTCTCTTTTGACCTGTGCTCTGAAAAATGTGCTTTGATTTGAACAGGGAGAAGGATCAATGTTTTACAACTGATCTTATGATTGATCAAAAATGCTTTTTGCCTGCTTCTTAAAATCCTTTACTCTGAGATTTCAAGTTACAGAATGTGGGTAGGAAGCTAATGATTTGTCTTGGATCTTTGATAGGTGCTGTGTTCAACTCGAACTTACAAGAACAAGGTGTCTTTTCTTCTTCAAAATAAAGCTGTATGTTTTTAAGCTCTTTTTTCTTTTCCAGGAAAGCCTCTGATACGTTATTGATTTGTTTTCTGAAAGCCCATGCTTTCTTCTTCTAAAATTAATAGACTTTATTTTTTAGAGCAGTTTAGGCTTATAGAAAAATTGATCAGAAAGTAGAGAGGACTCCTTTATGCCCTCCCTGCCCCCCAATTTCTCCTATTATTAACATCTTGCATTTGTGTGGTGTACTTCTTATAATCGATGAATAAATATTGATGTATTATTATTAACCAAAGTCTACAGTTTACATTAGATCGAACCCTTTATGTTGTACAGCTCTATGGGTTTTAGAAAACCTGTGTAATCTTGAGATCTTCTCAGACATACTTTATCCATCTGTGTAATCCGGAAAGATCCTATTCTGTTCTCTTCATCAAAGTACCCTGCTGCCTGGGTAGCCCTTATTATAATTTGGTACTTGTTTAAAAATTTATTTACTTAATTGTTTCCTTGCTGGATTGCAGTCTCTCTGGCTCGGCTGTCAGTTTTGGAGAGCAGGAGCTGTGTCAGATTAGCTCAGTTCTGCATGTGCCGCAGCACTGGGAACATGGTATTCGCTCAACAAATACTAACGTGTGGTAGGGCCATTGTGCTTTTGCTTCCCTTTCTTTCCACATCTGCTCTTAGGCTCCAACAATAAGGCACGGGACCAAGAAAAGAGCAACTCAACTCATGGAAGAGGGAGAGACCCTGACTTACTTGGCATGCTAACACTTGGAGTCCTGCTAAAAAAACATCCCTCTTAGCACTGGGGAAGTTCTGATTGTTTTGTAAGTGCTTGGCCCTGAGGCCAGACAGGGATGGGAACTTTCCTTTAACTTCTCTTCCTCCTACAGAGATTCCAAGTCCAGGTCATCCTCCTTCAGGGAAAAACCAGTGGAAACTAAATGACTGCAGGATTGGCTAGAAGGAGGAGGGAGGGGGATCACAGGGTGAAGTTGGATCAGAGAACATTCTCAAGGCAAGGATTTTTGTCCTAGTCCCAAATGCCAGCTAACATCAGACATGACCTCCCCACCAGACATGGCCCTTTGCTTGAGCTCCCCGACTCCCCAAACTTCACAGGAAAAGCAGGAAAAGTGGAGTGATCTGAAAAGAATCGCATCAAATGCTGCATACACAGTAAAGATGTGGGGATGGGCGGTCCTTTCCCCACCTTATCCTTAGGGAAGGCAGGCCCCACCTGGTTTTCTTGGAGGCTGAACAATCCCTTCTCTGTGCAGCAGGATGATGTCGCCAGCTCATCTGCTGGGCCGGGCCTGGTTTCTGAAAGGGCTATTTAAGAAGAAGCACACATTTATAGGCAGGGAATAAAAATTATAAAAATATTGCCTTTAGTCAAAAGTGTTTTGGTGAGGATTTAAAAACTGTCACCAGGGCTTTACTTTCTTTAATGAATTGCTGTTTATAACACATCCCCTGACCATCCTGTTTAATTGGTGCAGCTATTTCACCGGTTGCTGTTCTAAGGTTGCTCTAAGCTGTTTTCCAGTGTCGTATTCTAACAAACACGCCCGTCTGGCTTCATTGCTGTTTGTCTGTTAATACTCAAGGCTGAATGTGTTTGGAGGCTGTGTTCAGAGGTTTAAGGGCAGCATTTAGCAGAAATGATAGGATTGAAATTAAATATAGCAAAGCACCACCAGTTGAAATGCTTGGAGGAAAGATTGATTATGGTATATGTGCAAGTTGCCTGGTTTCTATTAGGGCTGTTACTTGTCACTGTTGACTGGTGAACAGCAGGGTATTTGAAGAGAAGGTTGGGACAGGTTCTAGGGAAGAGGCTTGAGACTCTGCTGAAGTGGGGCAGCACTGAATATAGGTAAAGAGCAAAGACTGGTAATTTGGGGGTAAAATTCAGGTCTGTTACTTATTAGTTTTGTGACGAGGGTCAGAATTTGTCATCTCTCTGACCCTGGATGTCTGTCTTACAGAATAGCCGAGAAGATTAGAGCACAACTGTAAAATATTCAAGTTACATCTTGTCAGAGGAGGTGATCCGTCGGAGGGAACCGGGGCTTCCCACACGACCATCGTGTGCGCGCCGGGGCATTGTACCCACACAGGGTCCTCAGAACCACCCGCACTGACCACAGCTCCACGGATTTGGTCTCATTTGCACCCACGCTGAACATACTTCCGTCATAGGACTTCTAAACATCACGTACTTATTTGATATTTGTCTCCCCACATTTTTTACCTTGGACATGGATCTTGTCCTGTTCTTTTCTGATTTGCTAAACCAGTCTGTCTGAGAGTGGCTAGTGGCTGTCACATTGGATAGTCCAGTTTTTGTGGCTAATAAAATGACTAATGCTTAGTGGGCATTTAATAAATGTATGTTATGTGAAATGGCTTGACCATGAGGGTCTGGAGTGAAGAGAATAGCAATTTCAATTCAATTAATCTCATCCTAACTACTATGCCAGGATTTCTCATCTAAATCTGGTAAGAAGGCATTGGTATCTCTCTTTGATAGTGATGAGACCTAACCTTAGAGAGTGAAGTGACTTAGAATCCTCAGTTTCTAAGTGTTCATCAAACTTGGTTCTCCCACATTAGAGTTCAGCTGAGGTGTGAGGCCCACTGGGTGGTACAAGGGATCTGGAGCTTCCTGGGATTACCTAGAAGGTCAGTGTGAATATTTCTGAAAAAATCAGGGTAGTGGGATGAGGACAACGGAATCCCAAGTTTGAGAGAGACAAATGTCTGTTTCGAACACTTCCCATTATGGAGAATCTACTACCTAGCAAGGTAGCCAATTCTGTTGCTAGAAAGTTCTGGCTCACCCCAGATGATATCCCTCCTTCTTTTTTATGTCTTCTTCTCTTATAAAATACGACCAGCTTTTGTTCTGGGCAATCTGTAAGGAAAGATTTCAGCCCCAAGTTTAATTCATGAATGCCCCCAGACATTGCTGTGTCTGACTTGCCCTGTTTACATGTTTCCGTCATCACTGTAATTTCTGTGGGTTCTTCCTGATGTCAGTTGTACTGGCCTCTGCCTGAGTCCCTCTGCTTCCGCTCGGGCCTTTGGTAGTTATTTCTCTGAGCTGGTTTCTATTGTGCGTTCTCATCTTGAACTACCTTCTCCCCGCTCCCAGGATCAAGTGTTCTTCTGGCCCCATCCCACCCCACTTCCTTGTAGGGCCTCTCCGACAGGAGCCGAGCCGTGGCATCCTTGGTTCCCAGCAGTCAAACACCTCACTTAAGTCCTTACTTCCCATGGCAACGTGCAGTAGTGGAAATTGCGCAAAAGAGATCGTACAGACCTGGGGTTGAATCAGGGCTCTCTCATTTGCCAGCTACCCATATATAATTTGAGAAGCTGATTAACCTCTCTGAGCCTCACATTCCTATGAATTGGGGATCATAATGACTATTTGCCAGTATTATTGTTAAGATTAAGAAGATGCCCTAAAAATAGGCAATAGTTAGTGGCTGATACAGAAGAGATTATTTCATATGTGGACTTAACTATTACTAAATTAATCATCATTATCACCATCATTATTATAATAATGTCCTAGCTCTTGATGACTTGACCATGAAATTGTTTCTCTCTGGCTTCCACACCGGGTATAGCTGTACCCCATCGTCCAAGCATTCACTTCAGCGAACAGTGTGTTTTTAAAGGGAGACAAACATTCGTTGGCCTGTTTTTCTTAGGTGTACTGGCGTTTCAAATTTAGTATGAGGCTTGCCTGGCCCTGCTGCCAAGATAGTCCAAGAATACAAATAAGCCAGTATTTACCTCCCTGCCACCAAGAGCAAGGGCAGCCCACAGTGGAAAACCTTCATAATTCCTCCCTGTGGGCCTCCCAAGGTTGGGCTTGGTGGAAAGAGTTTCCGACCTTCAGGTGAAAACAGTGAGGTCATTGTTCTTCCTCGGAGTTCGGAGGCTTGCAGACTGTGCCCGTGCTTGGAGCAAGATGATGCACCTTGTCAGAGTGAACCATTGAGAAGGGCTGCCTTTGCGGGTGCTAACGAAGTTTCCAACTTTAAATCCATGACCATTTTACTGATGAGACTTTAGGGACAGAACTGAAGTTGTCTTGTGTTCCCCTTGAGCTGGCTCAAGTAAAGAGTCAAGTGATTCCTTTTGGTTTAGAAACACCTTCCAGGAAGTGCTTTCTGTGGCTGAAACCCTGAAAGGGGGAAATGAAATTGTCTTAAATGGGTAAACCAAGGAAATCGTGTCCATGATACCTGTTTCTCAGAAAGGAAACCACATAGTTAGACAAATTGTATGTACAAGGCCCTAGGTATTTACATTTCTTTTGAATCTGAGAATAATAAAGAAAGAGGAAGAAAATGAACAGATGGCTACGGTGGAAGGATTGAAATAAAGTTGGTACTGGACAAGTTGGTCCTAAGGTGTTCAAGGGGCACTCAGCTGGATTTGTCCAGCTGATGACTGGAAATGATAGTTGGATGCTTGTGAAGTAAAAAGTTGAATGAGTGAATCAAGAATTTGTTAGTAGAGAATCAATGATATATGAAGAGCAGGAAACCAATGATGGGTATGAAGCCAGATATCTTTATGGATAAAAGAGGAAGATCAGAGGACCCCATGGGGTCCCAGATATTTTTAAGGGTTGGGTGGAAACAGGAAAGGGATTAAGTGGTCAGAAAAGCTAGAGAAAAATTGCATTTCCTTTCACTGATTCAACAAACATTGTTTGAACCTAAGCCAAAGGTTCTTAGGGAGGAGGGAGAGGACAGAATTGGCAAATATGTCAAAGAAGTAAAATAGGAAAAAGGCTAAAATAAGCCTTGGTCTTGGGAGTTAGGAAATGAGTTCAAGCAATTTCTGTAATTCATTAGACATGGAAGTGAGGGAAATAATAAGTAGGGATTAAAAAGTTAAACTTTAATAGACTTTTTTTTTAAGAGTGGTTTCAGGTTCACAGTGAAATGGAGTAGAAGGCACAGAGATTTCCCTGTACACACTGCCCCTGCATGTTCCTCTCTGCTTGTAGACTGCGGGAGGATGGGTAGGGGGTGTGTGTGTGCGAGAGGGTGGGGGAATCTGTCCTTCTGCACCTTTTGATCCAGTCCCTGCTGCTACCTGTTCCTTAGAGCCCTAGGTCCAGACCCATGTTCTTTATTTTTTTTAAGATTTTATTTATTTATTTTTAGAGAGAGGGGATAGGAAGGAGAGAAAGAGAGAGAAACATCAATGTGTGGTTGCCTCTGGCGCACCCCCTTCCGGGAACCTGGCCGACAACGCAGGGATGTGCCCTGACTGGGAAGCAAACCAGCAACCCTTTGGTTCCCGGGCTCGCGCTCAATCCACTGAGCCACACCAGCCAGGGCTGGACCCATGTTCTTGCATGCACCTCACACTTACTGCAGAACTGTGCTGGCCACAGGGCCACACACATCCACACCCTCAGGCTGGTGGGCAGGAGGTGGCTCCCACCACAGGCTCTGTGTTGAAATGGCTGGGTGGGGTGGTGGTTATGGATGAAGATTCTGGAACCAGGCTACCTTGGCTTGAATCCTGGCTTTATGACTTTTCAGCTGTGTGTTGTTGCTGCCGCATCTCTTACTTCATAGGGAGAGAGAGAAGGTGGAACAATAGCACCTACCTCTCCTACATGGACATTAAATTAGTGAGTGTGCGTTATAGCTTACAACAATGCCTGTCCAACAGCAAAGCTAACAACCATTATTAAATAAGTGGGGATGCCGAGTGGATCTAACCCTGCTAAAGTTTTTGTCTGTCAAGGTGGGGCTTATTGTCCAGTTGGTGAGTTGTCCTAGAGCCCCTGCTGGGAGCCTGGCAGCCCAATCCTCCCTAATATGACAGGGCAGTAGGGCTGGTGGTGGTTCAGAGGGACTGTGCTCTCTGTATCATGTCGCAGCCTTGGGTAGGTCTGCAGTCGCCCTAGGTTTGCCCCTATTACCCTGCCAACAAAGTTATTATACGTTGTTTCAAAGGGTACATAGTACTCAGTGTACCTTGCTTTATGACAGTTTCTTCAATTTTTTAACTCACTTTCAATTTTTCTCTTATAAATAGTGAGATATTTATAAGACAAATCTGAGATAACATCATTGCATGTTAATCTTTTTATCTGTACTCTAGATTATTTTCTTAGGACACTTCGTTCTATAAGTGGATTTACTAAAAGGCAGCATAATCCAATGCTGAACAACTATGCCTGGAGCTTGGATTTCTTGGGAACAGATGTCAGCTCTGCCACCAGATGTAGATCGTGGATCAGTCTCCCCACATCCTGATTTCCCCATCTGCAAACCAGGAGACGATAGCAGTCCTTAAAATATGAGCTTATTTAGGGGCATAAGTAGGTTAATATTTGTAAAGCTTTTTAAAATAATGTTTAGTCTAAGTAAGCATCAATAATAATAATTATTATGACTGGGCCAAGGGGGATAAATATTTAAGAGTCTTGATACCTATTGTGAATGGTATTTGACAGGCAAGGTCTTAGCTTGTCTCCTTCCCAGGAGGAAAGACCAGTGATTGGACTGGGTCCATTTCAGGACACAGATTGGGCTGCTGGACCAGCAGACAGGCTCACTGATTCTCAAAAGGGTTCCCCATGGAAACGGCCAGCTCTTTCTCTCTGCCTCTTCCCCGCTCATCTCTCTGCTCCTCTGTAGTATGCAGCTGGATGGATGCTGGCGGGTCCTGAGATGTGGGTCTCATCTGAGAAGCTCCTGTACTTGGGGCAATCTTCTGTGGTCCAGCCCAGTACACAGCAGAGTGGAGTTTGGGACACAAGCTCTGTGCCAACTGAGTAGGTCCTTGTGTCCACTCCTCACAGTCCCCTGTGCATGAAGGAGGAGGGTTGGGTAGGCCAAGGTGGGATTCAGGTATTTCTGCACTCCCTACCCATATCACCTGATCATGCCCCCAAATGCCTCCCTTGTACATAACGAAGGAGAAGGAAAAAATATGTAAGAGGCAGCTTTCAACTTTGTATCTTTTCTTAGCAGTGCGGAGAGGTCCCTCGGATGGGCTTAAGGGAGAGTTGCGCTGGTGACCCGCGAACACTGCTCTTTTTCTCAGAGGCAGAAGGCCTCTAGGGCTTCAGATTATGAACCAGCTTTTCTTTCCTTTCACGGAACCGCTAGCATGTCCGTTGTGAATGTCTGGTAAACCGCACAGGGGTCAGCGATTTCTGAATGTCTAGTTTTCATCTCAGGAATATTTTTCAGCTTCTGCTTTCCTGTGATGAGCCAAGTGCCATCCAATCTGCACTGGGTATTGGTAGACTTTTTTTTTTTTTCCTGAAGGGTTCCTTCCAGTGGAAACCAGACAGGAAATATTCCCAGAGCTTGGCTGCTTGGGTGTGGAGACAGCAAGTCCAGGAGACGGTCTAACGTCTCTGAAAGACCCGCATTCACCACGCCTGCTTCCTTCTGTTGTTTATTTCTGCTCAGGAAGACTAGGCCATCCTCCAAAGTATATACCAGGTAGCTGGGGTTGTTGTTGAAAACCCAGCGCATGCCTTAAGTACCTCTTATTGGAAATAAAGGAGCTAATGGTCCTGGCTTGGGTCTATTGACGAGAGTTTAGAAGTAAGCAAAATAATTATTTCTAACAACCAAAAATTGAAAGAGGATTACTCACAGGGGATTAATCTAGTGTTAATTAATCTTCTATGCCACCATTAAAATTCTGTTGTAAAGGACATAGGTCGACATGGAAAATGCCCATAGTATGTTTCTAAAGAGGAAAAAGTGTTTATAAAATAGAACTTATGAGTTGGGGAGTAACAGGTGTGTAGGTCAAAATAGCAGTAACGGTTCCTTTTGGGGGCTGAGCTTATTTTTTTTTTCTTTTTGGGTTCCTCAGTCTTTTGCATAAAACATACAGCAATATTTTAAATGTGTACATTTCACTGAAGACACCCACATCACCTGCAAGACACCCACAGCACCAAAAGTGGGGAGCAGTGAGAGGCTGACGAGGGTTTCAGCTCATGCTCACGGATTCCAGGTTGCCCTCCTTTTCTCCCACCTTACCTCCTTCTTCCCTTGCCCACGGCCAGCCCTGTGGACCTCACACTCCAGCCTCAGACATGAACGTTACCGCCTTAGAGAGGCCATTTCTCTAGTTCCCACAACTGCGGCAGGTCACTTCCCTGTAATCAACTCTCTAATATGGGTATGTGCATGCTCGCATGTGTATCCCTTAATGATTTTGCTTCTCTGATGGAACCTGTCTGATAATAGACTTAGGCGGTGAATGATAGTGACTCCCAATGACGGGTCCTCACTTGTCGGTGTTCACACCCTTATGTAGTCCCCTCCTACGGGTAGGACTGACCTGTGTCACTGATAGGACTTGGTAGAAATGGTAGCATGTGCCTTCCAAGATTAGGTCATAAATGACATTGCCACTCTCATTTCTCTCTTGGGTGTCTTGCTCTGGGAGAAGCCAGCCGCCCTATGCTGAAGATATTCTGCTGGCCCGATGAAGAAGTTCACCCTGATCCAGAACCACCCAGCTAAACCCCTCTCAAATTCCTGACCCCCCCAAAAAAACTATGTAAAATAATGCATGTATATTGTTATTCCAAGTTGCTAAATTTTAAGGTAATTTGCTATATAGCATTAGATCCACAGAATTGTGGCTAAATGAAGTGGTTGTTGTTTAAGGCCCTTAAGTTTTGAGGTGGTTTGTTACCTAGCAACAGCCATAAAATTCCTGACAGTCTTGGTGTAAATTTGAATCACTTAGAGGCATGTTCTGCTATAAGTACCATCTTGAACAAATGGGGAGGGGTACCTTTTCCTACATAATAAGAAGCCTGGGGGAGATGGTGCAGTGTGAGCTCAGCAGCTCAACACTTGGGCTTTGGCCCAGCCGTCTCTGCAGGTGCGAGATGGCTGCAGCAGCGCGGAGCATTACACCCGCACGCACCACTTGGAAAGCAGCAAGCAGCAGGCTTTGTGGGACGGAAACATGGTCCTCACGTGCCTCCCGTTTTTCAGGGAAGGAAACATGTACTCAGATGTTCCCTGGAAGATTTCTCCTTAGTGTTTCCTAAGCCAGAATTGGGTCACAGAAATCCTAGACAGGGGGCCAGGCCCACTTTTCCTGAGACGGAAGGTGCTTTAGCAGATACTTGAATAAAGCACAGATTCTGTCAGCAAGGAAAAGGGCAGGGGGATGGCTTTTAGGTAAACAACCAGTAAGGTCTGCCACAAACTCCTTCTGTGCCAAAATCCTATTTATCTTTCAGATTACCACCACTTAGGGAAGAACTTCTCTGACTGTATCAGAATTTCCTTTCAAACTCTGGGGGGTGTGAAGCCTTGGGTGCTTTCTTTTTGGAACTGTGACCACTGTGATTTGGATCACAGTGTTATTAAACAGTGCCTGCATCTCTTGCCAGCCGCGCATCTCATGGTCCATGCCTGTGGACGCAAGGGCTCACGCTCATGACTGCAAGGACTTCATTCTCCTCTCCCACTCTTTCCTTTTTGCTAGTTCTGATCAATAGAAATCATTGTGAGAAGTGAAATTTTCAGTTTTCTGCTTGCTTTTGTTTGCAGATCTGTTCCAGGATGGTCAGTTGACTTGTTGGGCACAAATATTTAATAAAGCAAGATATTGGGTGTTTGACAAATGTAATGTTCTACTATGAGAAGTCCCATGATAGGGGAATTGGATTTATCCCTTAGTTTATGTAACTGACAAGGCTTGAGTAAGCAGTAATCAGACTCTCCTGGAAACAGGGCCAGAGTTTAGTGATACAGTTGTGGCTCATGTTTGCGACTTAGGATTCATGTTCCTTACTGCTTGCTCTGGAATGATAAGGTCATTTCCCCCAAGGCTGTCAAGCTAAGGGGAATAGGTAGAAAGGGTGAGAAGACAACCTGTGTCAGAACTGGTTTTCTGGGCCATGAATGGGGAAGACCACTGATTGTTTTGACTAGAATATGGCCCTATGCCCTGGCTGGCTGGGTAGCTCAGTTAGTTGGAGCATCGTCCCAATATATAAAAGTTGTGCGTTCATTCCCCAGTAAGAGCACATACAAGGATCTACCAATGAATACATAAATAAGTGGAATTACAAACTGATGGCTCTCTCTCCCCTGAAAAAAAAAAAAAAGATAGTAACAACAACAAAAAAAATAATTTTGTTCCTGTCTGCATCCCTATGTCATATTTGTCCATTTGCTAGAGATCAGTTGGGCCCTGCTATATGCCAGGAAGTGTTCTAGGTACAAGGATACAATAGTTAACTACACAGACAATCTCTGCCTGCAAAGAGCTTGAGAACATGTATTCTCAATTAATGCTCACAGATACCCATTAGATATAACGTATTATTCTCCATGATGAACACATACAGCTTTTTTCCTGCCTGGCATGTTTTCCTCCTCCTAGTTACAAAACCTCTGTTGTAAGAAATGCATTCTCTGTGGTTTGGGTGGAGACGAACAGCTCCCATTCCAGTATTCCAGAGGTAGACAAGTACACCAGGTGTGAGCGACCAGAAAGTCTTTCCTCCAGGTCCAGCCAGAGTCCTTCCTGGGGCTTAGCCACCAGAACCATCAGCAAGGTTGGATTTTCCCCTGCTGAGATTACTAAACAGATAGTTCCTAGCAGCCAAAAATTCACAGGCTGTCTATTCTCACCTCCCAACACACATACCATACGAGAGAGAGAGAGAGAGAGAGAGAGAGAGAGAGAGAGAGAGAGAGAGAGAGAGAGAGAGAGAGACTTTTTTTTGACTTGGTTTCAGTTATGCTAAAGTCAACTCTCCTCCAGAACTAACCCACCAACTTACTGTTTTTGTCTCTTATTTCTCACTTTCTACTTTCCTGTCTCATTTCTCCACTTTTCAGCAAAGATTTATTGAGTACTATTTTAGTTTCCTATTGCTGTATAACAAATTACCACAAACTTGGAGGCATGTTTTTTTTTTTTT